>OX381679.1:13000000-13210000 GCA_947462355.1 Caradrina kadenii | reverse complement strand
TAAAATATACTCATTTATCATTTGTTCAGTAACAGATAGGGATCGGGCCGCATTGGACGATTTCTACTATCACTAGTCGATCACTGCATTGTGTATAGGTAGTTAGGTGACTGTTTGTTAACTATTGTGTCCATTGAAGACTAATGTTGTGATTAGAGTCGTCTAAAGCTTTCCGGTCGAACAGTGCTGGCGTTGTGTGACAAATATGTCGTTATGTAAGTTGTATTGTTTGGCCGAAAATTCGCATGAATGTTTAATTTATTTATTTGTTACGTTGAATTGTTGAGTCGGCGCTGAAACAACTTTTTTGTTAAATAAATACATTTTTCTATTAAACCAAAACTGTCATACTCATTTCACACACGAATGATGTCAGCATGGTATTGCCGTAGTAGTGTCCGCGCATGCCAATTATTGGATTTTACTGGTGAGTTTCCCAAATTATGAAATGGATGTGGTTTCTTTAAACAAATTGATTAGTTCATAGGGTTTTCAGCGTGAAGTATAATGTGAAACTATTTTAGGGGATCTATTGGACGAATCTGAGGTGCTGGACTGGATGGTCAAACAGAAAGAAGACGAGAGTATCGAGGAAATTGATAGAGACGAACTCTTTAAATACATCGAAACTAAAGAATTTTTAGCTGTTGTTTTCTGTAAGTACCATCGACTGTAAATCCAAAATTTTCAACGTATGTAGTTGAAATCTTAAATCTGTACAGACTATAATCAAATATTATATTTCAGATAAAGAAGAGGATCCAGATAGTCCAAAAGTACTGCGGCATGTGGAACTGATCGACGATGAAGCGGCTGAATATGGAATTAAAATAGTCAAATGTAGCGATCGGTTGATGGCAAAGAAATATGGGTTCCGTAACCCACCGGGGATCACATACTTTAGGAAAACAAAAGCCATAAACTATGACGGCGACATTGACGATGAAGAAGAAATATTAGATTGGTTGACTAACCCTGAGAACATGGAACTGACAGATCATATCGAAAAAGTCAATAAAAAAATGTTCCAAAAGATTAGGCAGACTTCGGATTATGTAGCGGTATTCTTTTGTGAGTTTTCTTTTTATTTACATTTATTTGAGTTACACAAATATAGTGCTAAAGATGTTTATCAAATATTTCTAGTCTAGAATGTTGTTTAAAAGCTGATACTCACAAATCCAATTGTATTGCACATAACACATGTTTTAGACAGTAATGACTGCAAACAGTGTCCTAAAGTGCTAGCAGAGATTGAGCACATTGACGATGACGCCGATGACTCTGGTATCAACTTCGTGAAGATTGATGATAGGCAGATGGCTAAAGACTTCGGAGTGTTCGCCCTGCCTGCTGTATTGTTCTTCAAGATGGGTTCCAAGGATCCCGTTATTTATGCTGGTAAAGTTTATTTTGTGGCTTCTAACCAGGTTGATGTCATTTCTTTTCAAATGTAATCTCTCAACAGACTGACATGATCCTCTTGTTTATATAAAGGTGTTATGCATGATGACTAAGTATCACAACTATAAAACAGTAATGTTAATTTTGTAGGAGATTTATATGACGAACAGCAACTTCTAAGTTGGTTGTTAACTCAGAAAAATCCAGCTGGTGACGTCATAGAAGCCCTTGAAGGTCAAGATCTTCTAGACTTAATTGAAGAGTCTGGATCACTTGCCGTGTACTTCTGTAAGTTGCATGCTAGTGTGGGAATTATACATTTATATACTGAACATACATTACACAACTAATTTTAAACTATGCTAAGTGTTTATGTTTACATTCTAATAAAGTAAATTATTAAATAATAAAAAAACTTAAAACAAAGATGAAGGCTTGAAGAAGAAATTGTACATATTATGTATAACTATTGTGTATTTATTTTATTAATGACTCTTGCTTTTTATTAGGGAACAAAACGTTATGTGAAATGTGCACTTCGAAATTGGTGAAAAAGGCAACGAAAAAGAAAGTTGTAGAGCACGAGGAGGATGAGGGACTGGATCCAGAGGGTACTCTATCCCCTTAGCTGTCCCACGGTGTCTATTGGCACTATATTCCTTTGCAATCGCAATCTTACCTTAATGCCCCTGTCTGTGATAGTCTTTACTTTTGTTGCATGAAGCATGATCGCACTAAGAATAGGTACTTTAGGTCTGATCATGATTAGTTAAGTCCCTGTTTTCACACCCACTTGTGTCGAGTCTGCCAAGTGTTCACCCCAAATTCGCATCTGAATTGTTTTTTACCAAGCGCATATAGTATGATTCTATTGTTTGTAGCATCCAGCACAATTTAAATTACCTATAGAGCACACAATTACCAAACAGTTTGTCCATCCAATGAGGTTTGCTCACAAAATGTTATTACACTTTAATTGGCAATAGATCGGGAATTTACAGATAGTCTCGACTGCGAGCAATGCGCCGGAATATTGGAAGAATTGGAGAATATTGATGACGACTGCGATAGACACGAAATCAAGTTCGTTAAGACTCAAGACTATTCTATAGCTGAAGCTTACGGAGTGACGGATTTCCCAGTACTGGTGTACTTTGAAAGCAATGTACCAAATGTTTATGAGGGATCTCTAGCCGAAGAGGAGGAAGTACTGCAGTGGTTGATTACTCAGAAAACAGAAGACCGTATCGAACTTATCACTAGAGTAATGTTGGAAAAGATGGTAGAAGACACACAGTATTTGGCAGTTTACTTTTGTAAGTATTAATAATCCGATATATTTTACTGATGGATAATCTTCGTTTACAATTACGTGAATCATTGTTTTATTCTTTAGACAAACTGAATTGCCATATTTGCGACCACATTCTCGACGGCCTCGAGGGCATTGACGATGAATGCGATGTGTACGGTATTCACATGGTAAAGATTCAAGATCCACAACTTGCCAAGAGATATTCAATCAAAACTTTCCCCGCTATGGTTTATTTCAGGTAAATAATACTTTACTAGAAAATGGACTTGGATACAGAATAAAGTGAATGTGTGTAATATATATACTCGTAATTTTCAGAAACGGCAACCCTCTTCTATTTGAAGGTGATTTACAAAACGAAGAATCAATACTAGAGTGGCTTATTGATGATGAAAATAGGGAATTGGCTGATGAAATTGAGTCTGTCAACGACAGAATGTTGGAGAGATTACTGTACGAATCACATCTGTTGGTAGTCTTTTTCTGTAAGTATTGTTACAAGGAATTTGTTAAAAGAAAGGACAAAACTCAGACACTTAAACACCCATTTTCATTTTAGATGACGATGAAGATTGTGCAGAATGTGAAGAAATCCTTGAATCTCTCGAACAAATAGATGGAGAAGTCGATCAATTTGGTATTGATTTCGTTAAGATCGCCAGTCATGAAGCGGCTGCTACTTACAACATTGTCAATATACCTTCTTTGGTATATTTCCGTAAACAAATACCGATGCTATACGACGGAGACCTTCACCAAGTGGACAGGATCTTACAGTGGCTGACATCTCAGGACGTCTTTGAAATCAAAAACGAAATTGAAGAGGTGAACCGTAAAATGTTGGACAAATTGTTGGAGGAGAATGAATTTTTGGCAGTTTACTTCTGTAAGTAGAATAAAGAAATCGAAATTTAGTTATTTTTACCATAACTTGAGTAGAATCTTGACAATTTTTGGCGTTTTCAGATGAGAAATCAGCAGAAAGTCGCGCGGTCCTAGATAAATTGGAGAACATTGACAGTGAAACTGATAACCTGGACATAACGTTTGTGAAGATGGAGGATCCACGGTACGCTCGCAAGTGGGGAGTAACCAAACTGCCAGCTATAGTGTACTTCAGAAAGAGATTCCCTAGTATATATAGAGGTACGACAATTAATGAAACAGGTTTTATTGAATCTTTATGAGGACAGAAACTTGTAATTTGATCTATTTCATTTATAACATTATGTTGCTGCACTTATTAGTGATGATTATAAGAAGCTTACTGTAACAATATTTACAGGAGACCTCATGTCCGAAGACGAAGTACTGGAGTGGCTCCGAAAGAACAGATTCCGACAGCCAGAGCTAAACATATTCATGTATGCGTTGATAGCACTGTCAATAGCGTTCGTGATGTACACGGCCTTCCTCATGCAGTGCTTCAAGCCTGCCCCCCCGGCGCCTGCGCCGCATCCGAAGCAAGCGTGAGCTTCACAAGACTCTAGTCTTCTTTATATAGATTGTGACTTATCGGCCTCACGGCTCAGATTACACCGACTTCGACACATGATCAGTTAGTCCTTAATGATCCACCGATGCAAACTTTAGACATGGACTAAGGATCAACCTATACGTTTACGTACTTGGGATCAAACTTTTATAGAGATTTTTAGTGGACGACGAAAACACTGGATTGAAACTTTTAAACAGTCAAGTTTTTATAACCCTGATCTAGGATCGGTTTAATGGTGACCTTAATTTCTTGTACAATGGCATTTTGAAGTACGATCGTTTCGTTAAGACTGTATTCTCGGTAGGAATCTGAATGGAAATATAGTGTGAGATGTACCGTTTTCCATTATCCAATCCGTGTTTAATACAATGATTTTTCACCGATAATGTCTTCTTGTTACTTAATGTCTATAGCCTTTTAGGTTTCGTTGAGCCTTTGTTAAGTTTGTGTTTGAGTTTTCTGAGCTCTCGAACAATATTACTTATTAATAGAAATCATGTTTACAGTCATTGAAATTGGGACATGTGTCTTTTAATATCGTAGTTAAAAATATTCCGGTAGTAAAATCTTGCCGCGTGTTTGTAATAGCTGTCTCGTACATTGTATGCTACTATGAGTTTTATAGTTGATTCGTCGGTGATTTTGTTTTAGAGCTCATTTTTTTCGAGTGACTGTCCAATGGGCGGGAGCTGGACTGACGCCCGCATGATACTACGATACTTCATTACGTTTATTTGTTTCATACTTAAATGTTATATTCTATTGTTGTGCTAAATTAGTTTGATCGATGTTAGATACTTGTATTATTATTATAAAAGCGTTGATGATTGTGTAGTTTACTTCCGATACGACTTGATTTAATTTCAGTCAGTTTATGCTTTATGTTCTGTCTATCTTCTTCTTTCTTCTCACACATTGCTCATAATCAAAGACACTACCGCTTTTCAAGTTATAGCTATGTATCATCTCCTAAACCCATCGCACTACCATCAAACATTTCGATTTCAACTGCAGCATCATCAATGTGTTATTTATAAGTAACGTAGTAACATGCCCGATATACTCTGTATCATTCCCGCTCGTAATGTATATTATTGTGTATAATTATAATGATACCTTCATCATGAGACGTAAGGGAGGCATGTTGGCTATGAACGCACAAATGTGACGAAAGCACAAACGCTTCCAAGAAGATTTAGAAGAGAAAAGAAACAAGCTGGAAGAGGTAGTAAGTATATGTATGTAAGCTGAAAGACTCAGATCTCAAACCTTTTAAGTTCAAAATATTGAGATCTTGGTCAATAACATCGATGGAGTAGTGGCAAGATTCATGTGAAAACATTTGTGGTACCACAGATGTTTGACATTCTTCATTGCGTCGATATTTCTAGATGCGTTTAGTTTGTGCGTCTGTTGCACAGTATCACTTTTGTGCGTTTATAGCCGTGTAATAAAAATATGCTCAAATGAGTCGTGCGCTAAGACATGCGCATTCGTTAATGTTAACGTTGTATATAAAATGTAAATATATAAAATAAATAAAAATAGTAAAACTATATTGTTTTTATTAATTTATTTGTATGAACGTGGTCGAGGCGAAATGCAGGTAGCAGGTGGCGCTCTGTGGTTTTTCTGCCTACCCCCGTGGGAAAAAGGCGTGAGTTTATTTATGTATGTACATATGCCTTATCCATACTTATCGCGTTGGAGCAGATACTAATGGTGCGTTACCAAAAAACATATTTTCAATACAATAAAAACACCCCTTTACAACATATAAAAAAACTTTATTTATGTACCCGCTTATTTATAACAAACTTAAAACTAATTCATAAAATAATAGCAATCAGTCTATTTTATAAAGTCTATTAGTATTTCTACTAAATTAACTGAATCGTTTAATTTTAAAGTATTTGAAATCGTAATAGGCAACATTGAATTAAATAATATGATTGAAATATATGTACATATATTCATAATTACGGAATTATGGAATGTATTATCATACATTTGTAGGTAGGTACAATTATTGACAATCGCGGTGAACCACTTTTCATCTTTACGCTCTTAGTAATAAAGTTGTAAATTGGTCAATCACTTTTGTCTTTGTCTGTAACTACACCCATCTGTTATTTGTTCTCTTTATTAAGGATGAGGCGAAGTTTATGTATGTTTGTTTTTCGGATAAGGACATACGGAAGCACGCAGACCAGTTTTTTTTTAAATTAAAGTACCTAATTTAAAATCGAAAATCCCGAAACCGAAGAATATTTTTTTTTTTGGACGCCATTTTGGAGCAAGAGACAGTTTTCCCCCCAGATTTACCATCCGAGAAATCGCTTGTACAGTGAATTTGTTTACAAATCTTGTTAGAAAACAGGTCCTTGAAGAAACAGTTAAAATTTGAAGAAAAGCCGAGTGTAATAAGGTTTTTACCTGACACGAAAATTTGAGTGGACGAATTTTCATTACACTTTTTTTTTAAATGTAAACCTGGTCAGCGTCGATTTTTTTTCTCAATGTTCTCTTCATCTCTAGGAACACAAGTCCAGCAAAAATCTGTCTGTTCGTTACTCTTGAGAGGTAATTTTGGTCTAATTGCATTCGGCTATAAGTCGTTGAAGCGTGTCTAAGAGTGATGATACGACAAGCGTACCAAGCTGACTTCCTGATGCGCTGGACAAGGTTCCATCCAGTGTAACTTAACTAATTAAATAGGTCTTAAGGCCTGTGCACACCACGTTTTTAATACAGACGCGATACGCACGCGAGTCAGACATAAACAAACTACAATGTGGAAAGAAAAACGTGCTGTCGACGCTCGTTCCCAAAATGCGCGTCAACGGCTCGTTTAAAAAACGTGGTGTGCACAGGCCCTTAGAGCGCACATCCGCGTCATATCAAGGATATGGCTGGGCTGCGGAGTTTAGTTCATTTTTATGGACCTATTCTACCATAGATTCAGTTAATTATTCTAGACACCTTAAGGGTCAAAATTTTTCGTCGGTTCCATACAAAAATGCAACAACTATATATATAATCATGTAGGTACTGAATCCACGGTAAAAGTTTGTGTCACAATGTTCCAAGCGAAATTTTTTTATGAGCTCACACGGCCTGTCCTCTTACAGACATAAATACGGATGTCTAAAAGTGTAATAAAACAGCCTACGTGATGACTAGCCGGGCTTCTTCGTGGTACTTCAAGTGTTTGACCTTCTCGGTTTCGAAGAGAGTCTTCAGCCGCTGCGTGAACTCTGCGTGTACTGCGTCTATTTCTTCGGTCGTTGGTTCTAAGTTTCTTTTCACTTCCATTGGTGCACCGACTGTAAACAAATACAGGTGAATGTAATTACACGATTTTCAACTATATTCCTATTGAGATTTAGATCAATATCAATTACATATTTAGGTAACTAGACTTCAGGATTGGATAATTAGCTGTCCAAAACTTAGTATAGTAGCCGCCACGACTCGTGAGCACAAACGTCAAGTTTATTTTTGGGTTTTTGGATTCCTTTTTGGGTTTTTATGGGTCACCGACGCCACACGCGGTCGGTCGGACTGATGGACCAATCGCCTGCAGCGTGGGCGACCCAAAAAACCCAGAAAGGAAAACCAAAACCCAAAAATTTACTTGAAATTTGTACTCACGACTCGTGGCGGCTACTAAATATACGTATCGTTTTATAATCTTTATCACTAAAACTCACCAACAGTAGTGACGGGTGCCCTAATGGGCAGCACCCCATAAGAGTACTGGAACAACCCCCGTCCCATAGGGAACATGGGGGAGATGCCGGTGTACCTCCGTACCAGCTCCTGAAACCGGCGCAGCAGACTGTTCTCAGGGTTGTTCGGGGGACGAAATAGGTCTGTCTCGCCAAATGAGAACACTGGCACTAAAGACGCCCTGAAAACAAAAGTAATACTAAGTATTAGTATTCACACCATAGAACAAAAAGAATTCTTATTTTAATTTTGTTGAGACAGTTATTGAATTTAAAACTTTTTGACGTTCTTAATACAAAAATTACAAAGTAGACTCGGTTTTAAAGTTGATTTTTGTAGTAGTAGTTAAGACTGAATGAAGAAATGCTGATTAAGAAGCTATTATTCAAATAGAAAAAAATCCCTTACCCAGACTTCATAGCAACGCGTATAAATCCCTTCCTCCTACTGAGAATCACTTTATATTCCTTCGGATGAGCATCCAACGCCTCTGCAGCACCACCAATAATCATGCACGCGCAGTTCCCTTCATATTTCTTCTTATCCAACAAATATAAGAGACTCTGTTCCGAAGACGAGCAAATCCCGAGAGCTAAAGCCAAGTCCCTGAAGAAAGGGACGAGGAAATGTCCTCCAAGAGTTATCAGGTGGCAAGTCATGCCAGGAAATAGTTTGTGGAAGTCTGTAGCGTTGGTACAGAAGCTTCCGAAGGCTCCAAGGGATATGACACCGTGTGGGAAGCATGCAAACATGTAGTTCTTCGAAGGGTCCAGGTCGACTGTCTTCACTAGTTTGATTGGAAAGTAGTCGCAGAGGTAACGCCACCACGTCCAGCTTCTTACCCATTCAGACCTGAAATTAGAGATAAGGCATTGTCAGAAATCGCTTCGAAATTTGATGGAAAAATAAACTGAATCTAGTTTAGAACATTGACGGAGTAACAGTCACATTGTTTGTGCTGAAATACTAACAGGACCCATGCCGAATTCAAGAGCTGTTCAAAAATACTGCGTTTAGGGAAATGATGTTTGTTCGTCATCATTATAATTATTGATCTCATAGTGGGTTCATATATTTCACGCTCTAAAGAGGTCTCATAAACTACTGAAAAAAAAACACAAAACCTAAAGGATAAGCGAAGTCAAGTCGTTCATTTCAATTAGAATTATTTTGAATTTCATTTACAAGAATAACAATAAAAATTATTGCCTCTCCCAAAAAGTAGTTTCGTAAGGAAAAAAATGGGCAAAAACCTCCTTTATGATAGAACTAGCTTCTGCCAGCCACTTCGCTCGCGTAGTTTTTTTCTCCCGCATTAAGATACGTTTTTGGGTACTGCTCAGCACTTATTGGTCGTAGCGTGATGATATATAGCCTTCCTCGATAAATGGACTTACCAACACAAGAAGATTTTTTCAATTCTAAGTTCCTGAGATTAGCGCGTCTTTGGTTTTATAATATTAGTATAGATATAAATAGGTACTTATAGAAAAATACTTACGCTCGTCCACCACGGCTGCAAATATCAATATCATTGAGGAACCAGGCTCCATACAGTATCCCCACCCACCAGTACCGGGAGTACACTAGTTGCATAAACAGGTATATCGAGACAGCTTCTCCAAAGAGTATGAGGTAGATCCAGACGAAGGCAGCCAGGGTCTGCAGCCGACGAGACATAGGGATGTCCATGGGAGCCCATTGTATACCCAGCAGCGCCGATATTTGGCTGTAATAGAAAAAGAATCGTATTATCGATACTAATAATATAAAACTGAACTGAGATTGTTTTTTTTTGTTTAAACATTACGCTACTACGACCCATAGGAGCGGAGCAGTGATCAAAGAGAAACCGGTATTATGAGGTATTGTTTATGGTTAATCACTGAATAAAATGGAAATATAACATAAATGTAACCTAATGACAAGGAAATTTGATAAAGCGCTCTTCCTCTCTCTGCTCATTAAAAATTTGCTGTGCCCGACAGGGTCCATAATTTTATCTATATTTTTTTTTTATTTACCACCTGTAAGTGTACATTATGGATTGCAATAAATGATTTGATTTGAAACATGACATTTCTAAAACTAATTGACATATGAGACTGGCTTGGTAGGTAGGTTAGGTTATTTTATAGGTAGGAGACGTTAGCGGATTTTGCGACGGAAATGAATGGTGGTCTTTGACTTTAACACGAAAGAAGTCATGGGCAAAAGCTAGTATTATATACAGGGTAGAAAGGACGTAATTACAACCTGTGTAGGTACTATGGATTTACTACAAACATGATTGAACTAAACACATTTGAGTAGAATTTTTTGGTGACGTATAAAAAAAACAGCTGTTCCATTCATTTTAATCTTCTAGCTTTTGCAGTTTTATATGGAACAGCTCATTATTTTTCAACTCTCGGACGATTCATGGGAAAAATTTATGTTCCACAGTCAAGACTACCTACGAACCATTTGAATTACTGTTTACCTCGCTCGTAGCGGGATGAAATCACAGTCTTGCAATCGAGAATCTTCAGAGATCGGCTTCAAAGTAACAGTAGACATAGTAAAGCTCTAGTTTATAGATTTTTACATGAAAAGTAGGTAAGTAGGTATAGTTCAAAGTATTTTACTGAAAATTTTCCTTGTTTATGTTGTTGCTAACGTAATAATCTAATCTGTCTAATCTAGTTGGTTTAAAAATTCAATTCTAAGTATCATGTATATTTATTTAAAGTTACTGATAAAGGTTTAGGATTTATTAGATACTAGCGAATTTCCCGCGATGCGTCCTCGTGTCTTATTTCACCCGCGTGAAGTTATATCTTCCGTAACTGCTACGTTCCCGTGTGTCGTAGCGCGATGTTATATATGCCTATGTCACTCAAGAATAATGTAGATATCTATTGGTGTAACAATGGTTAAAATCGGTCCATTAGTTTTGGAGCCTATGCGTTACAAACAAACAAAAATATCTTTCTTCTTTATAATATTAGTATAGAAGTATAGACTACCTTTTGCCCGCGATTTCGTCCGCGTAAATGACGTAAACGAAGTTGCGGAATAAACAGTAGCCTATGTCCCTTTTTTTTTTTGGTTCGAACTGACCCCGTATAGTAGCCGCCACGAGTCGTGAGCACAAACGTCAAGCTTATTTTTGGATTCTTGTGTTTCTTTCTATATTTATTGGGTCACCAACGCTTCACGCGATTGGTCCGTCTGTCGAACCGATCCCGTGAAGCGTCGGCGCCCCAAAACGTAGAAACGACCTTTCATCAAACTCGGTTAGTGAAAGTATAACAGATAGGGTTGTTTTCGCATTTATAATATTAGTAAGGAATAGATTTATCTACCACTTTTTGACTAATCTATGGAATGTGTCAACAGATTGTTTTATTTCTATAAAAGTTCAGACTTGAAGACTTGAACTGACTTGAAGTTTGACTGCCCCGTTGGTCTCGTGGTCGCAAGCGCGACTGATGAGTATGGGGTCCTGGGTTCGATTCCCAGGTCGAGCAAAAAGTATTATTGGGTTTTTCCATTTGGAATTTCTCAGTAGCAGCTCGGAGTTAGGATTTGTGCCCGGTTAATGGCAATAGGCTCGCCCCCTATTACATGGGACCTAAACATACCGGCGAACTGTAGGTGTAAATTGGTACACCTCTGCCTAACCCTTCGGGGAATACAGGCGTGATGGTATGTTGTTGATGGTAAAAGTTCAGGTTGTCTACATGACACGATGAAATCATAAATAGCTGTACCTATGGTAAGGGCAATGTTTTTTTTACCATCATACATACCATCACGCCTGTATTCCCGGAAGGGTTAGGCAGAGGTGTACTAATGTACATCCACAGTTCGCCGGTATGTGTAGGTCCCATGTAGGTAATATGGGGCGAGCCTATTGCCATCAACCGGGCACAAATCCTAACTCCGAGCTACAACTGAGAATTTCACAGAAAAACCCAATAACACTTTTTGCCCGACCTGGGAATCGAACCCAAGACATCTAGCGTAGCAGTCACTAGGCTAACGAGGTAGTTAATTACTAGTTACTGATTAATACTCATTTATCAGTATATAAAAACATTAGTCCACAAGGAATTTCTCCTAAATCTGCGTTTACAAACATATTAAACTCACATCCATAAACAACAAGATTAGGAGAGCGCCTATTTGATATGCATCTGCCATGTTATCTCTTCACCACCTTTGGATGGCTGGTAGAGAATGACTAAGGAATTAAGTCAGCCTTTGTACTTTTTGTTGGACATAGTTTGAATGACTCATGTTTGTTAGTAGTAGGTAAGCACGTGGTAGGCACAAGAGTCTAAGAGATTAGTAGGTACTTTAAAATGGTGGACAAAGTTCAAATGAAACGGAAAGTGCAAAGGTGAATATAAAAAAAAAACATGACAATGACAAATGACATATCTGACTAATTTGCTCCTAAAAATACAATGAACTGTGTATGTACGGTCAACAAAAGGAATAAGTAACCAGATCGTCTAATATAGTTGAAGATTTATTTGAAACCAGTGGTCGTTTTTAAATAAAATTTAATTTAATTAATATACTATTCATTTTCTACTAATAAACATTTTAATTAAAAAACAGATATCGGATTTTAAATTTGAATTTATTAGGCGACTCTGGTTACTTATCTCTTCTGCTGACTGTACAACTGTCTATTTTTATTATTCTCATTACTTTGTTAATCATAAATGTAATGCAAATATAAACAATGATAACACACAAAGATTTACTTTATGGACTCGTGTGTACTTTCGACCTACAAGATTAAACACACACATACCATCACGCCTGTATTCCCCGAAGAGTTAGGCAGAGGTGTACCGATGTACACCCACAGTTCGCCGGTATGTTTTGCGTCCCATGTAATAGGAGGCGAGACTATTGCCATTAACCGGGCACAAATCCTAACTCTGAGGTGCTACTGAGATTTCCTAATGGAAAAATCCAATAACACTTTGCTCGACCTGGGAATCGAACCCAGGACCCCATGCACATCAGTCGCGCTTGCAACCACGAGAACAACGTAGATAATAATGTGTTTATTTTTTAAAAAACGTTGCCCCCCACTAGGAATTTCTCCTGTCTCGTGCGTGCGTTTACAAACATTATAAACTCGCGTACATAAACAGCCATACTCGGAACAACTATACATGTTTTGGTGGTCATACTCGCATATCATACTTGTTCAACTAATTAAAATCGTTTGTATTGCTGGTCATACTGTTAGTACTATCACGCCTGTATTTCCCGAAGGGTTAGGCAGAGGTATACCAGTGTACACCCACAGTAGTTGGTCCCATGGTTGGGTTCTATAGTGCAAAAAAGTGTGCGCAAACACCAGGATCGGGGAGAGGTCGGGCGCAGGACCAACGGCTCTACCGCACGGAGGTGTCATATCACCAACTTAATACTACGGGGTGCTACTGAGAAATTCTTAAAGGATATCAGCACTTTTTTAGTTTCAAGAAATGGGGATAGGCTGTGGATAGTCGTACTATACGTACAATTAAATGTAGATTAATTACCTACTCTTCGATTCTGTCAAAGTCCAAGGCAAGAAAAGCAAGATAATATAAGAAGCTTAGGTAGGTACATGAACGCAAGGCCACACATAGTACTATGCAATTAAGTCATAGGAATTACGGACTAAAGAATATTAACTATGATTATGTGCTATGGCCGTGTGCTGCGCCAATGTTTTATAAGGAAAAACAAAGTAATTTTGAATTTTAGGACTAGCGGCATTTTACCTGACTGTGGTGAAGCCAAAAAGTAAAGTAGTGTTACGTTTCTTTTGTCCTTTTTTTAGGGCTTCTACCCTGAAAAAAGGGCCCATCCAGTCTTTGGCCGTCTTTAGCATATATTTTTGCTCAGATTCCTACGTTTTTTACAGGCGGAGGGTAACCCATGTGAGACCCCCTTAAGGTACCTGTTGTAGTAATCCCGGAAGGCGTGTACGCTTCCGAGAATCTTCAACATTACAAGAAACAACAACATTTTCAACATTTTTCTTTCTTTAGATCCTTAGCCTAAGTATGGGAAGGGAACATTGGGGTGGTTTTTAGTCAATAAGAGTCTGACAGACCCCTCCGCCCAAAAGACTTAAACAAGGTTATTTTCCATCCCGGAACAAAAAAAAAGTGGTACCGGTTATAGTCGACCTAATAAAACCGCTTATCAGTCATGAACTTGCCTTAGCTACGTGTAAGAAAGTACCAAGTGAAGGTATGTAGGTACGTCCGATGTGTTATCAGGTGTACTATCGGGGCCAAGTTACGAAACCGCTTCTAAACCACGAAGAATGTTTCTAAACGATTGTAGGTTGATTTAATTGAACTGCGTTTATCAGATAAAGGGAAATCATAGTTTAAGAGGACTTTTTAAAATGCGCATTCCATATGAGACGTAGTCTAGTCAGGGCGTTTATGCCGGTACTTAAACTTAATAAAATCTTGTGGATAGGATCGAATAAAGGCTATATTGATAATCGCTGGAAGCGGGCAGCGTAGGACTGATTATTGTGGCTATCTTTAGGGGAGGCCTATGTCCAGCAGTGGACGTCATTCGGCTGATATGATGATAGTGATGAAGATTAATACTTAATTAGTTTCCCAAAAATAATTCATCAACGTCATCATCTTCCTGGAAAATATGTTGCGCCGACAACTGTCATGCTATCACTGACTCCCTTTTCTTTCATATCATTCTTTACACAATCCATCCATATTTTCTTTGGCCTCCCTCTTCCTCTTCTTCCATCCACATTTATGTTCATAACTCTTAACTCGTTTCCCAAATTACTTAAACGATTTAATTTCAAACTTATACGTAGGTTACTACAAATATTGTATGAGTGTTTCTGACTCACCACAAGCCTTATCGGTATAGATCTGGATGTAATGCTACATTTCAACGAGTTTAATTACAAATTGATCGGATTGCTCCGTCGCGCGTCGCATCGGTAAAGTCCTCTTAACCCATTCATTGCGGCAGAGAAAATTAACTTTATATTTCAGGTGCGAGGTGGTTTTCGTCTATAACGCCGATGGGCGTCCTCAGCACCTCAAATGGATAACATAAAACGCCGTTGGGCGTTTTCAGCACTGTTTAAAATGATTAATAATTCTTACGTTAAAATGTTCAACAAACAAATGCGCGAAATTGGTGGTACGATAACGATCATATTTAGTGTTAAAAAACAAATTAACATCGATTAGGCGCCTATTTGTGAAGTTTTGGTTCTGTAATAGTTGGATCGTGAAAATTAGATTCGCATGCATCTGCACGAAGTTTGGGGCTGTCAAGTTATTTTGCGTCTACTGTAAATATACGTACACAATTTTATGTAATTAAAAGTCATACCTAACACGTAAAACCAATGCAAAATAGGAAATAAAAATTATGCGATGTAAGTGATCTCTCAAAATACCTATCACTACTATTATAGAAAAGTAATAATTAACAAAATATATTTAGAATCAAAGGTTGTTAAATCCTGGAAAACGCCCTTAGGCGTCTTCAGCACCTAGAAAGGATTTCGCAATTTTTTTTTATAGTTAAAATCCGGAAACTATGAGCAGTACTATGTGCATTTAAAACATATAGCACCTATTGCAAAATTTTCCCATTTTAGGGCTGGTTTTTGCCAAGATATATACAATTGTAAAAAAACGCCGATAGGCGTACTCCGCATCTGAATATGAAATAAAAAAAACGCCGATGGGCGTCTGCTGCAGCGAATGGGTTAAGGCCTACTAGTGGCCTATCATCTAGAGTCGTGATTACGGATGTTTTCTCCACCTACAAATAACTATTCTAGTTAGGAAAAGGTAGAAAGGCCCTTGGCTAGTGGTGCGAAACGACAGGCTAGATGGATGTACACTTAAGACCTAGTTAACAGTCATATGTTTGATGTTGAGTACCGAGATATTGTAGTTTTAAGATCAAAGCTCCGTTATGAGCAGCTTATCGACTTTAAACAAAACCGGACAAGTGCGAGTCGAACTCGCCCACCAAGGGTTCCGTACGTAAGAGCATTATAATTTACAGAATTAAATAAATAGTTTATTGAAATAAATAAATGGTAAATTAAATAAAAAAAAAATCGTTTCACAGACTTCGAAATTATATATATTATTTTTTATTATAAATAAGAAATTATGCGTCGGAAAAAATAATAAAATATATTTTGCAATGTGCACATCAAGCCCTTTTAAATCTGCGGGTTGTTCGTAAGAGATACCGCGCCCCCGGAACGCAAAGGGCACAAGAAGGAACATGGGTGGGTTTTAGTCAGTAAAAGTCTGACACTCCCTCTCGCCCCGCCCAGGGCGGGAGAAGTTATGATGATTTGAAGTTTGATGATTTCCCACTCCCAAAAAAAAGCCCTAAAAATGATACCCCATTTGTACTTGTAGCTTCAAAATAAAATTTGAATTACTTTTTAAGATTCAATAAAAAATATACAGTTTTGAGACTTTTTCTTGTATTTGTGGTCTATAACGATGCTACTTGCCAAATTTCATAATTCTAAGTCAACGGGAACTACCCTATGAGTTTTGATTCCCTTGAGTGTCAAAATATGCGTTTTTTGCTGAATAAACGGCCGTATCTTTTTTTTACGAAAACTTAGAAGTTTGATTTTTTCACATCTTCATGGGACCGTCAACCAGAGTACACAGTTGAAATTTCAACTTGATATCTTCACGCATTCCCGAAATAAAGGGTCTTGACAGACAGAGAGACAGACGGATGGACAACAAAGTGATCTTATGAGGGTACCGTTTTTTCTATTTGAGGTACGGAACCCTAAGAAGAATAAAAAGTGCCTACTTAGGAGTACCTACTACCTATTATAATAACATAGACGTGTGCGATTACAATCATTCCATAGACAAGGTAAAAGATGTACTTATAGAGATCAGTGCAGACAAATACCAGATAAGAATGCATTCATTTATCCATTGTTTAGAATTATTTAAAAATCTGTAATAGGATGCTCAGAGATAGTTTTTGATAGCAGACAAACAACACCTAATTTTTTTTTTACGAATAGGTAATGTAACTTGATGGTAAATACTTAGCATCCTATTGTAAGCAAAGCCACGGTCGCTTAAATGCATACACACAAGATTAGATAATGGACACATTCTGTCCACGGTCGTCAATTAGACGAGAACAAATTGAACATGATTAAAACTAATGAAAGAATAACGCTAGGTAGTGCGTTAGACGTGCAATCGTTTGTTGACGATTTCCATTCGATATGGGTTCCTTGGAAAATTTATGTCAAGGCATATATTTCAACTAGGTTCTGCCAGCAACTTCGTTCGCGTAATTTTTTTACCCGCGTTACGTTACGCCTTTGGTTACTGCTTCTCCCACGTGTGTCGTAACGTGATGTTATAAAGCCTAAAGCCTTCCTCGATAAATAAACTATGTAACACAAAAATACTTTTTCAATTCAAACCAGTAGTTCCCGAGATTAGCGCGTTCAACCAACCAAATAAACTCTTCAGCTTTATAATATTAGTATAGACAGAAACCATTTACAGGCAGTTTTAAATTGTCAAGGAGTCGGTCAGTTGGCCACAAAGTTGAAGCTAGTTGCTCGGTCCTTAGGTAGCTCTCTATGGAGAAGAGCAAGCAACGATCACTCTTTTCAACCAAATTTTACAAAATTCTAGTTATTTATTACTTGTTGATGTAGGTTAAGAGAAGAGTAAAGAAAATGTAGGTAAAAATTACTGTGACAATACATATCAATTACGCTAATTCTTAAAAAAGGGTTAGGCAAAAGGGTAGCTATGATAAACCCATATCTTGCGAGTTATAATGTTCAAATGACATTACAAATAAAGTATGAAAAACAAACAAATTATTTTTAAAGTAGGTAAGTATTTGAGTAGGTATAAAAAGTTATATGCGTAAAAAACTTTTCATAATTACCCTCTTTCAATTTTCCATTGTTATGAATCTTCACAAAGGCGTTGACAGGAATTATGATAAAAGGAAAATTAATCTTTTTGGTTGTCGTGTTTAGAATTGCATGGTGCATAGGGGTCCATTTGGCTCGATATGATCGGTACACACATTATCTCAAGTTGTGTTTTTATATGACTGTGGGATATTTCTAGAATAGGGAACAAAGTTGTTTATTTCTGATCGAGATTTAAATAAGTAAAGAGGAGGTATCATATCTGTCTCCTGGCGGGGCTGCGGGTTGTTCGTAAGAGGTACCGCGCCCCCGGAACGCAAAGGGCACAAGAAGGAACATGGGTAGGTTTTAGTCAGTAAAAAAAAAAAAATCATATCTGTCTTTGTTTGATGTAACCAAGGGTAGTTATAAGAATAAATTTAATTTTCACTAGTTATATAGGAAACCTGCAGTGTCATCCACATTCAGTTACGTCTCTGGTTACTGCTCCGCTCCCGTTCTTAGCGTGACGTTTTTTTCCGTATAAACCTTCCTCTTGAACCAATATCTATTGATGATGAAAACCGCATTAAAATCCGTTGCGTAGTTTAAAAGATCTAAGCGTACAGACGGCGGGAAGCGATTTTGTTTTGTACTATGTAAAGATAGTTACAGAAAACGTACCTTATTAGACTAATACAAGGTAGTTTCAATATAACTTATTAAATAAAAACATCCAAATATTTTAAAGATCCCCAAACCAGGTTGATACCAGCTGATCATTGTTTGTGTGAATAAATACAGTTAATTTTAGTGAAGTTGTACAAGTTATTCACTAATGCCAATATATTTAATCTCGTAATTAAATGCTAATAATAATATCGCTAATATCTATCTATTTACAATAATGTTTATCTAACTGGAAGCAAACCAATTTCCGCTGTTTACAAGCTTATCAATAGCCAGAAGAGATTTAACCTTCAAAGGAAAAAATACGCATAATAAAAATAATAATATTACGAACTTACCGGAAGGTTTTAGTCAACACTTCAATGATATAAAAAATATGTTCCAGCATTTTTTTTTCACGTTCACCTTATCACTGTTTGACTCATTGACACGAGTACTCGCCACCACAACTGACTTATGACTGTGTAAGACGAATAGAATCTAAAACTCTCAATGTCAGATTCGGTCCGATTTGAAACAACTTTGTTTAAGATCAGAGAAAACTATCCGTCGGGTAGCTTGGTTAATTTTTCTCGGTGATTTTATTCATTTTTCTTTGTTAGGTAAAATAATTTTCATATTATAAATTGTGTTTTTACCTTGTAACAAAGCGATACAGAGATAAAAATGTTGTTGGCCAGACAGTATGATTCAGACGTGTTTGGGCAAAAACATGTTTACAGGCTTTGTGGGTAGATATATTTACCTTATTTTATTGAATTTAGAAAACAATGGTGGATTCAATCAATGTTGATTGAATGCTTTACTTATTAAATTCTTTTTTCTTTCTATTTTACATCTCTATTCGTGGGATTTCCACTAGACTTCGACTGCAATTGTTCTCATCAGTGCTTTCCGTAAATATAAGTTGTGCATGGGAGAACATGGGTCTAGAAGAAATTCCAAATCAAACACCTACAATCACAGTAGGCATCCTAGATTACGTAAGAAACTGCACTTTCTGAATGTTAATGCGTATACAAACGCACGAGACAAGCTTATACAGGATGAATTTTCAATCACCGCTATGTTTCAAGAGGTCAAAGTACTCATGAATACGAACAACTTACAACAAAGGACCAATCCCAAAATATAAAAAAAAACAGATTATTCAAACATTTTGATTGTGTTGCAGTGCATTTTTGTAGCGAACAGCAATTTTTTTTTTAATATTTCATAGTTATTTCCGTTATAAAAGTTGTTTATATTCGTGAGTACTTTCACCTCCTGGAAGATGACAGGTGAATGAAACATTGCCCTATATTAAGCTAGTATCGTGAGTTTGTTAACATTCAAAAAGTCATACAAACACATGGTGCCTATTTATTTATGATCGTAACGATGAAAATAACATTTAGGTGACTTTTAGCTTTGTTAATTATCTTTTTACACACGTTATAAATCTGGCTTCAACGACAGCAATTAAATTTAACAATGCATTAAAATCAACCGCTGATCTGTATCAGCTGCTGATTTTAATGAATTGTTAAACAATTCGTGAGGGTGCGATGTAGTAGGAAGCGGCCTTTGTCAATAAAAAAACAAAAGTTGGCATCATCAAAAATCACCGACGCATCAGTTTAGTGTCAAAGTACGCAGAAACTAGCTTTAAGCATTTTTTAGGAACCCTAATTCTAAAAATCGATACAGCAATCTGCCAGTGAACGTCCCATCAAATCCGTCCAGTCGTTTCGGAGATTAGCTGGACAAACAGACGACATACTTGTCAGTCTGCCTGTTATCTGTCGATAGACAGACAAATAACAATTCTTCGATTTTCTTTACTTGCATAGATATTTAAATACAAGGGCTTACTAGGGACAGCATCGAGAAGACAAGAAAATTGAAAATTCAGTACTTACTAAATTAATAAAAAATTGTTTATTCTGGAATAATAGTTTGTTCACAATTAAATAATATCCTTCACATATTTTATCCGTAATTTTTCTTTCCTGTGAACACAGTGTGCAAAAACTCAAAGGTAAAAAAAGGTGTGAAAACAATATTATAATGATATACGCCACAAAATAGTGGGTACAAAAATACCTTGTTAGGTAAAAGCCGTGACTTATCGCTTTTCGAATATTTGTTTAGAAGGTAGATTTTATTAAACCTGGATTCTCAAACAAAAAAATTATGTGAAAATTGTCAGGCGAGCCTAAGATGCTCTGCGATTCGTTGTTGATAGGTCAGTCAACCAATCACAACAGAAAATATAACAGGCCTTTGCATTAGGTTCAACTTTGTACCTTTTACGAACGAACTTAGTCGTTTCGTGCACTGTTGGCGTAATTTTAATTAAAACATCTTAAAACTTGTTATCTTACTACGTCATTATAAATTAGGAAGATGACAACTTCGCGGCCATGCAAAATGCATGATAAATACTTTTTAAATTATATATCACTGTCAATGACACTTCGCAAATGTTTAATCCTCTCTTCCGTTTCTTTGATGGAGTCTTTCATATCCTTGTGTATCTCACTGTACGCCTTTATTGACTGATTAGTTTCAGTAAAGATATTCTGCAGAATTTGCAGGTGAAGAATTCTGAAAAGGAGAAAATAATTTGGTTTTGAAAAGCGCTGATTTCGCCCACTGTGCTTGACATTTATTAAATCTTCTTTTTTTTCGAGTTGCTGGTAAAAGTTAAAGTATTTTTTTTTTCGTTATAGTACTTGTGCTTAGTATGTGGCCACGGTTCTATTAAATACCTAAAAGATCGCACAATTATCGCAAATTGATTATTTAAAAAAAGTTTTCGCCTAATAGGCGCCCGACTAAAACCGATCGCGCAACAAGTCTTCAGAAGCCTATTCACTGCAGAGTAAAACAGGCAGACAGATAATAAAGAAATATAATTTTTTTTGAAACCACAGAACCCAATATTTTTTTAGGACATAAAACCTTGTTCATTCATGAAGATATTTTTGTAAACAATTCCATAAAATTTTGAGTGAGAGTATAGTCCATGGTCCAACTTTTACAAAAGATAATACTCTTAATGCCATAATCTTTAAATGAGTTGCAATTAAGAAGACTACAGCCATTAGTCTTAATGATCTATCTGAATATAATTGCTGTCACAAAGAACATTGTTAATTTATTGCTTGATTATTATGATTATGGATATAATTACTTAAGTTGTCATAAAAATAGCCTCCTTCATACAAATATGGTTTTTACAGATTTGTACCTAAAAGGTGCCAAATGGGCCCCTGTTACTAAGAGTCGCTATCTGTCTGTCTATCAAAGGAATCTATCTTCTAAATTGTTATATGTTGACACTTTAACAGTTCCACACAAGAAATGTTAATAAAGTACTAGTCATTGTAGTCTAGCCCGGGGCTTGATTCAATCTACATATATACAGAAATAAATGGGTTTAATCATAAGCTATCCGATAATAATTCGCTGGCCACATATTTAATAAGACTTAGTTAAGTAAAACACAATCATTTCATAATAACTCACTTAGATTTCAAATCCAGTATTTTAGTCTTTAAAGTCAACAATTCGCTTGAATCATGACTGAACTGTGTCACATCCCGAAGCTTGTGATGGAGCCACTCCATCATCAGCTCCACTTTCTCACTCTCTTGTTCTTCAAGGGTGGACAGTTTATTGTCAATACTTTCCTAAAATAAATAAAGTTTAAGTAGTTATTTGTAACCTGCCAAGGAGAACAACAAGAATAAAGAACTATTTTAAACCTGAAGTTCCTTCTTCTCATTTTTTTCTGGTGCCTTACTGCTAGTTGCCAGTTTTAGGTGTTCCAGTTCTGCAGTGAATGCTGGCAGTTTGGTTTGTATTTTCTGCAGAACTGCTTGGTTAAATTCTGATTGCTCATCAAATGTCAACTCAGCTGCGGTTTGGTGCATAAATCCTGGAACATAGTAAAGAGTTGTTAAAACAAGTACCTAATCATTATGTTTTTTTATGATTTCTCTGCTGTCTACCTTGCCTCCTCACCAATATAATAAGTTCAAAATAATATTTGTGTTATTTTATAGTATAAGGTTTAAATAAACATAGGAGATAGGAGGTCGAATGTAACAGTACAAGTGCGCAACCAGACAAATACCTATGCAGTTTTTCTGTCCTGTTTTGTTTATGATTATGTACAAAATAAAGGGCTAAAGCAATCTTCTCAGTGTCTTCATCCGGTTTCATACCACCCCTTTAGTATGTATTTATACTATTGTCGGTCTGTACAAGAATAAAAAACGATTTCTTTGCGATTTTTACGACTAAAGACATTGTTACCAAAAAAAGTTTGCCAGAATGTCTTACCTAGTACTGTAGCAGTGCTCTGGTCCCCAGTACCTAGCCTATGCAGGCTAGAATAATAGGAGAGGTCGCAGTCAGCGATAATCCTATTCACTTTACCCTTCAGTTTACCAGACAGTTTATTATGTTCACCACAAACTTCCCTTATTATCTCAAGTAACATGTTTTCTTGAGTCATTTTAATGTCCATGCATACGTTGTCCGTGCTCGTTACTGAATCCATTGTGGATAAATTATATTATCAACAATATGTTTTGTTTCATGAACTTGAAGTGACAAACAAAATAATTCAAATAAAAAATAATAGTCTGTAACTACGACAACCGTGAACCGTTTTTGATTTAAAAGAAGAGATGAGATGACACTTCTGTCAAGTGTCATCAAAACCAGGGACCAATCAAAATTTCCTTTTTATTTTTTGGGGAATCTTTTAATCTACTTTCTAAATGAAACAAATTGTTTTTGATTAAATATAAATATTCTGTTTACGAGTATTCATTATTTAAAGTATTTTTTTTTAAATCATTGGTGATATCAAATAATATTAATTTCCGAACGGATTATGTTTTTGTCAAAAAAAATAGTAAAGACTTCTTAATTTCATCTCTTTCTATCACCGGTGTTTGCGCGCAACACTAGCGCCATTTAAGTGCATTGTTAGAATTACGGGCTTACCATTTTTAGTGGTGTTAAGTTTCGCGAGAAAAAGAAACTCAACTCAAAAACACTTCACCTTGTTCACTGTTGTTCTCCTTGTATTTGTATTTAATTTATTTTGGAAACTTTACTATTTACTCGAATCATAAGATGTGAGTGAGTTTATCTATTACAATCGATAAATACTTATTTAAAATGTCTTCATCGGCGGAATCATACAAGAAATCCTCCGACTCAGATGCAGGTTCCAACAATGCTCACAACAATCAATCGGAATCTCAAAAGCCGGGGGACAATTCAGAAAGGCATAAATCGAATAAAACCTCGAACGAATCTCAAGGAAATTGTTACTGGTGACTACACTCGTTGTTTTTCTTTTATTTTACGAATTTAGAAGGAGTTCTTTCAATAACCTTTTTGTTATTTTAGCGGGAAAGATCGAAATCTGAACATAGCTGAGTTGCTATGTGCTTCTTGCAATCGATGGTTTCACGAATCATGCATTGGTTACCAACTAGGGAAGTTGGTACCATTCATGACCAACTATTTATTTATTTGCAAGAACTGCTCTCCTACTGGACTTGAGACATTCAAGAAGAATCAGGCTCGTGAGTATCTAACTACTTGTATTTTTCGTTTAATTAATTTATGTGTAAAATATCCTTTTTCTTTTTAGTCATTTAAGCCACAGGTCAATGTATGAAACTGTAATGTAATCTTCGATGTACTTATGTATGTACAGTAGTTAGAATAATGCATAAAATAATCTAGAATGTATCAGGCATGAAAAGAAACATGACATGGACTATTAAGTCCACTAGAATGTATCCACAGTGTATACCTCTCAATAGATGATGGTGCATTTGTGGCTCAGGACAGTGTTGGATGGTTACGGAACATTCTTGTAGACATATTCATGGTATGGTACGGCGTAGTTAGCAGGCTCCTTGAAGATGCCAGGGTTGAGGAGTTTGTTCAAAAGAGTTACCACAACCCTGAACGCAAAGGGCATTAGGAGGAACAGGGATGGGTTTTAATCAGTAAGAGTCTGACACCCCCATACGCTCTGTCCAGGGCGGAAGAAGTCATTTAATGATTTCCCATCCTTAAAAAAAAAGGCTCCTTCAAAAATTATAAGTAGTACCCGTGAACCTTTTTTTGGATTTATAATTTTAATACTAAATTTGTCAGGTTCTGGAACAAATAAATCCATAATGACCAGATTGGGTGGCATTGAAATCAAATTACATATTTTAATATCTTCTTGTTCACAGCATTTCCTCAGATGTGTCTAACGGCTATTGCGAACCTGAAGCAGGAGACTGTAAAAGAAGGCAGCAGCAGACTCCTGTTCAGCAAGGACCGGGAGATCATACCATACATAGATCAGTACTGGGAAGCCATGACAACTATGCCAAGAAGGTAAGAGGGTTTTTGGACCAAGAGCCTTGGGATAGTTGGTCAAAACTGACTGCTCCATCATCATCATCATTATTCACAGCCCAACTTCACCCCCTGCTGGGTATAAGCATTGGTTCCTGTATTTATGTTCTAATCTTCACACTTATGTTAGTCTCGGTCTAAGTTTTATTTGGTTAATTACCTTTCTCCAAATTGTTACTATACCAAAAATATTGTAATACATACTAGCTGTCACTTGCAGTTTCGCACACATCTTCTAGTAGCTCTCTTTGGGTAGTTTCTTGATGTGCACAAATAAAAATATTCAATGTTTTAATATAAAACTAATCTGTGTGACAAATTTCATCCAAATCTGTTCAGCCATTTAACATCAATCATCTTTACAAACGAGAAATTATAACCACTTGTTTACAATGAAAATCTAGAATGCAATACTGTACTTACTAATTTTAGGCCTTCTCTTCAACTTTTCTTACAAGTAAAAGTATGTCATAAATTAAGTATTCATATATTACTCTTTTGCCCTGTAGCAAGTTGAAATAGATTTCAGTTGTTTATTCATTGTATAATGTTTTTGAAATTATGTTCATTCTTAAAACTTGCAATCCAAAATAAGCCTAATAACAGCTTATAAGAAGAGGGTTGAGTTTAAACTGCATAAAAAAAATGCCCTCCAAAACTGTAGCGAAAAAAGGTTTTACTAAACTTGATAATGGTTACTGGCCACTTAATAACTAATAAAAGAAAAAAGATAAAAAGAAAAGCACTAAAACAGTCAGTTCTGAATTTGCGTCAATTTCAGGAGTTTGCAAGGAAAAATAATTTGAATATTCAGGTAAAGCAAGTATCTTATTTGTATCTTTTTTCTACTAGTTACTATCAAAATATGCATAATTACAATCTGTTAAAATAGCTCTACCTAGTCTGGTTTCTTCATAGTCCCTATTCATAATTATGTTGTTCACTCCATTTAGAAACTTCTATAATCTAGAAAATGAAAAATTACATTGCCATTTTTTCTAAACTAGCATACTTTTCCAGAGTAACTCAATCCTGGTATGCAACAGTACAGCGGGCCCTTATAAAGGACATCCAAGTACTATTTACCTATGAGGAAGACGCTAACCAGGGACCAATGTTTGGACTGTACAATATGGAGCTCACGGCTATTAAGCCCAACTATGAGGCTATGATCAAGCAGGGGCAGCTTAAAGTTACTGATATGGGCATAGCTACAAGTAAGTGTAAGGTTTATTATGCTAAATCGATGCTACTAGTGGTCATTCAGAGATCGGACACACTCACGCCTGTATTCCCCGAAGGGTTAGGCAGAGGTGTAACAATGTACACCCACAGTTCGCCGGTATATTTAGGTCCCATGTAATAAGGGGCGAGCCTATTGCCATTAACCGGGCACAAATCCTAACTCCGAGCTGCTACTGAGAATTTCATAGAAAAACCCAATAACACTTTTTGCTCGACCTGGGAATCGAACCCAAGACCTCTAGCGTAGCAGTCGCGCTTAGGACCACTAGGCTACCGAGGCAGTTTCAGTATGGCAGATCGGAAACCTGCCATATTCATTTCACCTTTCTGCAGTTCTCTGCAATATAAAATCTTAAACTAATCCCAGACTCCTCGGGGAGCGGAATACCTTTTCTTAAAAGGGGTACAAAGTTTGCTGTGCACTCAACAATATTATTAATTTTAGTGTCCAGTGCAACAAGCCTGTAGATGCGATGTGATTGATTTTCGCGATCGTTATTTCACCATTCCAGACAGAGCGCATGTCGTGATAAATGTCCTCAATTGTAGTCAATAACAATCAGTCCCTGCAACATGGAGCAAATAAAACAAATTATATGGGCGTAGTGTCCTATGAGTTTGCTAAATAAAAAGGATTTCTGTTAAAGTTCTTTCAAAACCTTGAAAGAAAATTACTATCCAAGACGAAATACGATTGGTTCCTACTACTGAATATTAAATGAAAACCAGCGCCATCTAATCTTCGGTCAAGAATAAAAATATCAATTCTCGTAATATAAAACAAGTTTTTCTTTGGTAATTTGCATAACTTAACTAAAGAAATTCTTAAAATCTGTTGTAACTTGTAGAATTTGCTAAAATTAGCATTAACATCAAATTAAATCCAGGCTCGAATTAAATACATGAAATTGTTTTAATTCTTATTTCTGTAGCTTCCCAGCCAACAATAAACCTGGTACACAATCATTGTTATTATTAAATTAAATATTTTTTTAAAGTAGCCTATAAAGTGTATATTAAGACGATTCAATTGTACAATAACAGCCCATTGACAAATCACTTATGGCGACGATCCTCTTCAACCAATTAAGGATTCAAGACAATAAATTAATGGTTGTTATTATAATAAAACATTCATTTAACAAACTGCAAAAAAGGTTTTAATCTAGCGGTACATTCAGTCGCTGGAATGCTGGAACAGTATGACAAGCGCGACCCACTAATCTGACCTCAATAAAATAAAGCCAAGTTGGAAAATTGTTGAGTGGCATAAACACCATAATTGACTGACTGATATGTCGCTTTGGAAACGATCCAAAACACTGAAAAACGTATACACTCATACGCGCGCGGTGCATACATAGAATTGTAGAGTCAACCACAAAGACATGTTATTGAATAATGACATTGTTCTTTATGCATTGGTGTATGTAAACATAACTTCGCGACGCACACAGCGGCCGCATTAAAACACTATATTCTACGTTAGTGTGTCCGTATATTCGCCGATAAGTACACATAGGACCGTCGCGTTAGCCGCGCGATTTCTCCTCTATTGATTTTAGATTTAAATAGTTCACTTCATAATCACCTTGAACTTTATGGCTGGTGAGTTACGTCCGATTATTTTTTCTTTCTCGAATTCATTGTTACGCCTTCTTAGAACGTTATGTGCATACATAATTAGTTTATACGGCTATCTGTTATCAGAATCGTAATTTGCCTTGAACAAATGTTTACTTATAAGAATGTATGTATGTATGTATTGGCGTCGAGTTTTTATCTCGTTAAAGTAACGTATGTATAAGGCTAAAACTATTTTTATTCCTTATACCTATAATGTTTATGTTGAGCGCTCCACATTGTTGTGTTGTTTGTCACGTAAGACCCCGCTGTAATCGCGCGTAGGTCTCGTCTCGATACGTGTACTTTATCTTATCAACACTTGTACTAAATATATTTGTCAGTTTGTCCAGTTATCGGCGCTGACGACATGGATAGTAAGTTAAGATTTCAATTGATTTTAGTGACTTATGTTGTAATTTATTGGCTCGTCTTTGGAGTGGTGTGAACATCCTCTTGCATAAATAATTGTTTCCTGCATTTATACGATTGGTATGGCTGGCGTGGTGTAGGTACTGGATTAATGGAAGTCTCTTTATTGCTTTATTCAATAATGATTTGCTCGTCATCTTTGCAATAAAAATATAATCCTTTTAACTGTTGTATATCGAAAACTCGCTTCTTGTAAAAATTTCAGTGTTTATTACCTCCATAAAAAAATATTTTTCTGGTTTCATGCCCATTTTGATAAGGAAATCAAAAGCGTCGCCAATACATAACCGTTATCTATTTACAGTGTTTCACTCGAAATGTTTGGTGTCCATTGCGGAAAATGTATGTCGATATTTTCTTTTTTTTTTAATGAGCAGTGTGTTGTATGTGGTTTAAGTCTAGTTATTCGTGTTGTTAGAATTAAATGACGTCATATTATTTTATGACTACTGTTAAAATTCTACTAAAAATTTAGAAATAGGTACCTACCTAGTGTATTAAATTGATTGACGTAAGTAACAGTTCAGTAAGTTTTTAGTTAGTAGAAAGAAAATCTCCTGAAAATGTTTGAGTCCCTTACGAAATTGAACAAGGAGACGTCCTTGTTCAATTTGATGGCGTAAGCACGTATTTACAGGTAGGAGATGTCTTACCTATAAATACGTGCTTACGCCAAAGCTTTTCTTAGAAAGTGTAACTGTATTTTTTACATTCATACAAGCTTAATAACCGTGGTCCTTCACACAACCATCTACTAACTAAACTAAACAGAGTCACTGGTATAAAATTACCTGTATCTCAGGGACAGCAGATATTCGAAGATAATGGAATATGAAATAATAAGCGTACATATTATAATTGAAACCCTACATATTTTTGGTGACAGGGATGTGTCCCAAAATGTGTGATTTTGCCGATAGTCTGCATATTATGGAGAAAATTTTCAGCGATGTGGAATGAGGTCACGGTGTTTACCTTTATGACTGATACGTCATTGTCTGTCTGCCATTATTATCTAGATAGGTAGATATATTCGGAGACTCAGTAACATCCTGCCGCTTATTTGACTCTACCAGTGAGAAATCTGTCCAGCCGTTCTCGAGTTTTGCGCTTACCAACACATTTAATTGATAGATATGTAGATATCGTCTTAAAGCAATATGCTAGCAACCCTACTTATTAAGTTTACACTTGACAGAGCACACTTCCTTTATACAATACCAAAACATTAGCCTTGCGGCACGGTTCTACTTATTATGCGTCTTCTTACAAACCTGTACACTGGTTTTATTGGTCATACTTTTTGTAGGACAATTTATCGGACCGTTCTGTAATTTCGTGAGTCTGGGTTTTATAGGACATCTGCGTTGGTACATTGGAATTTATATGCTCCATTTTTTTTCAGCAAAAAATCGGTCACCGATTGTCTGACGAGAACGGAATCCCTAAGTTTTGACTTCTCTGCAGACTGTCATTTATTTTTAATATTATACTTCATGAGTAAAAAAAAAGTTTTTAAAAAATGTAGAAAGTGCAGGTTTGCACCTGATAAATATTTGTACAGTCTATATTTGTACAAAGTCTGGGTGCTTATATGTACATGCATATTTGTCTAGCAGAATCGATACAGGAGCAATTTCTAGGGCCTACTTTTCACGTTTTAGGACGTGTGCGTTGGTATATTAGAATTCATATGTTCCATTCTCGCCGACAAAAAATCGGTCGGAGGCATTTAAAAATTTAGGCAAAGAAAAATTTAATATTTGGGGGGTTAAACTTTTATGATTAAGTTAACTACTATGATTGAAAAACGTCATACACGAGCCATTCAATGATCTTAAGTATGACGTGACCTGCCGCTAATTGCAACGCTGTTCATTAAGAGCAATGCTAATTTCGTTCCAACGCTTACGTAATTTGCGCTGATGAATATGAATTTTTGTTTATATTATCTGCTCGTTTTTTTATAAGATGTATATTTGCTTATCAAATTTTAAGAATTAACATATTGTTGGAAAATTAGGATGTGTGTACCTTTGTCTTTGCGTATTTAGGGACCTTTGCCAAACTCATGTTAGGCAAACATTTTCGGGTCATAAAAGGCACATCTTCCACTTCTCCAATGTCTACAATAATGCCTGAGACTTTAGGCAGAAGAACTGTATTTTAATATTTTTCAATTACAAATATAGCCGCCACGAGTCGTGAGCACAAACGTCAAGCGTCAACGTAGCCGTGGCGGCTACTATAGCATATTGTGGTTGTTAAGGGACGTGTTACCATTACATAAAACATTAGGGAACATATTGTTGTCAGTGCTACTATAGGTAGTTAAAAAACATACATAATATTTCAGTACCGTTAGCGGGCAACGTAAAGGGCAGACAGGGGAAGCGCCGGCCCGCAGTCGGCGGCGCGGCCGACACGGGCGCGCCTGTCGGCAAGAAGGGACGCACGGCCGACCTCGGCGCCCTCAAGCTACCCTCGCATGGCTACCCCACCGAGCACCCGTTCAATAAGGACGGCTACCGGTACATACTGGCCGAGCCCGACCCTCATGCGCCTTTCCGACAGGTGAGGACAAAAAACGAAGAAATAAATAAGCATCTTTAGCAATTCAACCTCATCGTAATTCATAACCACTTGTGAATCGCAGTGTTTTATTTAGAACGCAAAAAAAGTTACCTAAAAATATCATACCAAACCTTACTTGGGTTTGATAGGTATTTTCAAATAACTATATTATTAGCCGGAACGAAACGTGTTATCTGTTGATTATAACTATTTTACATGTCTCTAAAATTATACATATGTAAATCTAGACCGCGTTTTTCTGTATACATTTTAGACAGAAACACGCGGGCTAGCCATAATATAGCAAAAAGGTTTAGACTCACTTTATGGCTATATCAAGCTGTATCGAACATCTCAAAGCAGTTTGCATAAAAGCTACTGGCCATTGGGTTGCATTGAATAATTATACAAATAATAAAGATTCGAGGGAGCAGAACAGGCCATCAAAAAATAAAGAAAAAAAATGTATTCCTTGTACCGCTGGCTGCTATAAAATCTTACACTTCATCTAGGAGTTTGACGAAAGCAACGAGTGGAGTGGCAAGCCGATTCCTGGCTGGTTATACCGCTCCTTGTGTCCCGGCATAGTTCTACTAGCGCTGCATGACAGGGCGCCGCAGCTCAAGATATCAGAAGACAGGCTCGCGGTTACCGGGGACAAAGGGTACTGCATGGTGCGGGCCACGCATGGTAAGTGTTTTACATACTAAAATTATATTAAACGGCTGGCAGTAGCAATATTTGTAATTACTGATCCTTTTGCCCCATTTAAAGGAACACCGCAATTAATTTTTAATGTTATTTGCATAATGCAGCTTTTTTGTTTTAAGTACTTACGTAAAATTCACATGCTATTGTGATGATTTATGTTTATTAAATTATTATCATTTTAAACACCAATACAATATGTTATGTCACCTCTGACCAAGACTTAGAGTCAGGAGCAAAGCCATTTCAAATTTAAGAAATATATTTACTTTGAAATTGACAAATTTAAGCAAAATAGTCTTAATTTCATCAAGAGTTAGGTATATTGATATCATCATAATTGCTGCATATGAATTTTGATCAACGTTAAGCGCAGGGAACAGTGCTGTAATTTTCAAAATACGTAAGAAAATTTGAATTCCGCGCACTACATTAAAATAATTACCATAAAACGAGCATGAATTATATAGTGACCCACTATATGTCGACTGGATGAAAACGACGCGACTGTGCGTCTATAGTAGGTAATTTATTATTCTGCTAAAGCATTCCTGGCGACAACATACCCGCTCGTATAGATCATAATATCACATATTCAGTATGATAGTATGTTATAATTAGAATATCGATGAATGAGCTAGTTGTGTGTCTTTATGTCCAGTAGTAGGACTATTATGCATTCAAACAATATGCTCTGTGAGTTGTTATGAATAAAAATTGTGCTCAGTTTAAGTTTTATTCATCATTGGGCATTACGATAATAATAATTATAATGTTGAGGAAAAAATATTATTATACTTTCCTTGTGTAGCTCTCGTTACTTCTGTGCTTAATTACAAGGGCATACTTTGGTTTAGATTACGACAGGAAATCATTTCGATCTGGATTTTACAGTCTTTTCACATTGAATCATGTTTTAGAGTCAAATTCCATTAAGTCATCGCTCATTATAACATAGCTAATGATTTGCCATTCAAGTTACGGCTTTACATCGCGTGCGTTAAAGTAACTTACAATGAAAAGATAAAAAGGTGAAAGCTCGCGGGCGGCCGGGCTGTTTGCTGTGTCGGATCAGTTTCTTTTTTTTTTGCTTTTTTCAGTTTTAAATGAAAATATTTTTTATTAAATATTTTATTATTATTTGTAGTCGTATTTTGTCATGTAGACGTTTACCATCCCACAGGCGTGTCCCGCGGCAGCTGGTACTGGGAGGTGTGCGTGGAGGAGCTGCCCGAGGGCGCGGCGGCGCGGCTGGGCTGGGGGCGGCGCTACGCCAACCTGCAGGCGCCGCTCGGATACGACAAGTTCGGCTACTGCTGGCGGAGCCGTAAGGGGACCAGGTGGGTGCACGCGCTACGGAACTTGATTGATAAGGGAATTGGCTATCACCTTAAATGGGCCTCGTCAGTCGAGTCGTAGGAATAGCCTGTAATTTTTCTTAAATTTATTGTAATGTAAGACTGCTCAACGACAACAAGGTTCCTTGGTTTTACAACAAACACCTGCAACATTATTTACCACATATTAAAAAAAAAACAATGTAAACTGTTTAATTTGTTGGATACCTTCATATATATATTTAATAATCAATTGAAAGCTTAATATTCTTATAATTGCATCACTTTCTTATAATACTTATCAAAATATCTAAATGTTCCAGGTTCCACGAGTCTAAAGGCAAGCACTACAGCACGGGTTATGGCGAGGGTGACACGCTAGGTTTCCTCGTTGTGTTGCCAGAGAGCGCCTCCACCAAGTATACTCCTAATACTTATAAAGACAGGGTAAGTGTAACTATCTAGAACTGTGGCGAGAATGTGGAGAAGATTATTTCTAGCTGTTGAATACCTTTAAAATAAAAAAATTAAAATGTTTCATTGAATACAGGATTTCAGCTATAAATTGCCCGCCCTTCCCCTTTTATTACTCTGTATAGAGACTGATTACAATAGTATATGAAATCTTAGGAGTTGGGTACCACCCAGCAACGTGTGCATAGGGAAATAGATGACACAAAACGGTATTTTCTTTTAAGTGTCCGTTTTGGGTTGTGCATTTTTGGGGGAACATAAAATAAATTTGTGTTTTATTAACCTTACTAAAAAATTATGAATACCATCCTTTATGGTATCACTGTAAGGCAAAGGCTTCTTCTCACGCAGAGTAGGCATGAGTATTGATCACATTAATTGATGAAATATTTCCCTACTTCCAGCCGCTAGTAAAATTCAAGAGCCACCTTTACTATGAGGACAAGGACAACATACAAGAATCTCTTAACAATCTCAAGCCTTTGCCGGGCAGTAAGATATACTACTTCAAGAACGGCGAGTGTCAGGGCGAGGCTTTTGTTGACATCTACGAAGGCTGTTACTACCCTACCGTGTCGTTGCATAAGAATGTGACTGTCAGTGTGAACTTCGGACCTAACTTCAAGTACGCGCCGTCGAGCGAGTTTAAGTATAGACCGGTAAGTGTACTTTGGTGGTTTGTCTGCCAATGCCTGGCGTCTTAAAAACTGTTGTATACTTCGGCTACTACCCAGGTATGTCTGATAAGGAAATTGAAAATTGTAGTGACATTGTAAATATGAAGTAGAAGGACAGTATGAGCAGAATTAAATTATAGTTGTCTCAACTAGGTCACTGCTAATAAAATAATAGAGATCATCTATTTTACTAACCAATCATCTTTGTGAGATATTTACATGCAGTGGATGCGGACTGATGAATGTGTAAGCTTGTAATTTTTTTTTACGCTTTTGTAATCGTGTGGTTAAGTTGCAGTTTTAGTTTTGTATTTTAAACAAACACTGTTTTACGCTAGCTGTAAGTTTCCCGCAAAAATAAAACTCAATATTCAATAATATTTTCTCTAATTTTACAGATGTCAGAGAAAGCAGAAGAAGCTATCTGTGAGCAGACCATGGCAGACCTACTCTATCTGACAGAGAATGAAGGCAAGCTACGATTGGACAACTTTAACCTCTGATACTACTAACACCGTTATGCGGTGTGTAATGAGTGAATGGATAGAGTGCAGTGATCAAAGTGAACTATTTGAAAAACACTGTACAACAGTGCAAAAACCTAGTAAAAGGAATAAACAATTAGTAAAATAGCAGAGTATATAATGGGGTACTTTTGCATTTAATATTGGCTGAAGTCACATATACACTGCAAGCTAAAATCATTATTATTGTAGAGAAACTAAACTCCTTTTTTGCACATAGGATATGTTTGACAAAAGCCTAAATAAGATGTGAAGGTCCCCTAAGATCAAAATTTTGTCAGCTATTTGACAATTTATTAAAATTAAGTCTTTTACTGTGTAAATTATGAACAAAATGACGAATCGAATCAATAATATATGTATTTAGCTGATTATACTTCTGTTATGTATTGTTTGCGAAATGGTATAATTGTCGCCATGAGTCGTGAGCACAGATGGGTAGTGGTGGGGGTGACCTTGCGCATGTACACTTTCGGCCAAATTAATTCAGTACCGATTTTACTAAAATTATTGTTAGTTACTTACACAAAGTATGTAAGTAAGGTAATTAAAACGATATTTTACTTTGATGCAATAATGTAGGCCTTCGTGACTGAAACATATCTCAATAAAATAATAAGATCTGGTTAGACATGATAATTTATTTTTTAACGTTTTGTTAATCTGAAGGTAAAGGTGATATGCCTTCCGTAAAAAATCTATAAAACTATATGAAAACAAAAATAAATACGAAATAATAAAAATAAACCATTTTTAAATTCAAAATGTAAGTAATTAAAACTGCACAAAAGTGTACAGTAGCCGAACGATATACGAGTGTCCAATAGACTACGAGCATCTGCTGCCGGACGGGGACGGACCAATCTCGTGCGTCGGCGACCCCCCACTGCGTCTTTCATTCCGCCAAAGAGACCTAAAAATGAACTTCTACGCAGGTGAATTTTGTGCTCACGACTCGTGGCGAATATTGTAAAGACCACGGAATTTCACACTCACCGACACGATGCGTTGTGACGCGATTAGGCGGTACATTCTTTTTTGAAAGTGTATATAAAAATTTATTATCAATAATTTGTATTATATAGTATCACCTCCACCATATTCTTTATAAATTAGAGTAGCCTATGTACTTTTTAGGGTTCGAACTTACCCGGTATCAAATTTCATCAAAATCGGTTTAGTGATTTTGTCGTAGCAGACACAGACAGTTACTTTCGCATTTATAATATTATAGTATGGATAAAGTGCATGCTGTACAGTTTTCAAATAATTATCGTTGTTGTTGATTGAAATAATTGTGGTATTGAAACCAATATTGAATGTTGTATGTAGGTATTATATTGAATACATATTGTATTATTAAGTATTACAGGAATAATCTTGTTAAGATGACTAATTGATCTGCTGAAAATAAGTCTAATTAGTATGTTTAGAGATGGTGTAAGAATAAAGCTTTTATCGTCAAAATGTATTTTTATTACAACTGCCTCGTTAGCCTAGTGGTTCTAAGCGCGACTGCTACGCTAGAGGTCTTGTGTTCGATTCCCAGGGCGAGCAAAAAGTGTTATTGGGTTCTTCTATGAACTCTCAATAGCAACTCGAGAGTTAGGATTTGTGCCTGGTTAATGGCAATAGGCTTGCCTCCTATTACAAGGGACCTAAACATACCGGCAAACTGTGTGTGTACACATCTTTGCCTAATCTTTCAAGAAATACAGGCATGATGGTATGTGTATTTTTATTATGAAACCTGTTTATCAGTAGTGCAAACTCCTGCATAGTTTTGCTTTATCTTTAAAACATGTTCAGGTTCTTTGTTTCAAATATTGTATGAACCTTGAAAGTTAGTTTGTTTAATAACAATGCACGGGCAGTAACTAAAGTCTCAATATACCATGCTGTGAAACCGTGGGGTATATAGCTAGGGCGACAATATTTATTTCAGCATTTGATTATGAACCAAAGTGGGTTTTCAAAGAGTTGCTAAGTCGATTGTACTTAAGGTTTATTTGCATTTAAAAGTCGGTACATAGTAAAACTAAAAATATTGAAATACCAACATTTTTTTATTTCTCAACGAATTTTAAACATATATTCAAGTCTATTTCCCAAATCCACCTTTACATGAAGGGCTACTTTCCACAACCTTGTCACTTGCTTCCCATTGCTGAGGAGATTTAGCTATTATGGACAGTGCATGGACACCAGTTTGAAGTTCATCCTTTAAGATGTCATTTATTAATCGGTGCCTCTGGAATAAGGAAACATGAAATGGTTAGATTGGTGTTATTATTGGTGACAGACTGAGTTTGTGATGCCTTGCCCCCTGAAATTATTGAATCATTGGCATTTGCTTTGTTTCTTGTAGATCTAGTTACATTATTACAACATACATACATAAACTCACACCTTTTTTCCACTAGGAAGGAAACCAAGAACATGGACGAGGCGAAAGAAGTATGTAAGAATCGTAGCAAGTAGTGTTCTGTGGTTTCTGCCTACCCCCATGGGAAGAAGGTGTGAGTTTATTATTATTACAATACAAGTTAAAAGAATATAAAGTATCAAATGAGGGATGGCAGCTTTTTTAAGTAAATAGAGCATATTTACTATCTCTAGCAAAACACATCTGAAAATAAGGGGTTTCATTACATGCAAAAATCACTTGTTTCTTTTCCTAACGAATAAAATGAAACCTTCAAAAGGTGAAATAAAGTATATTTTGTCCAAAATAATATACAATACTTTATTATAAAGCATGGGTGGAAACCCTAAGCCCCTAAAGGCTTTAAGCGGTCATCGGGTTGTCTTAGGCTCTAGAATCTGGTTATAATACAGTTTAAAGATTTGCACTTACCTTGATTAACGGCAATCCATCAAATTTCTCAGATACGACAACTACTTTGAAGTGCGTCTCAGCTCCCATTGGCACATTATGCATGTAGGATTCATTAATCACATCCAAATGTTTAGCGTCCAAATTTGATAGCAGTTTGCTTCGTATTGTACTCTCTACCACTCCTGCCATAGTCGACATACTTCTGTGGATGTTTAAGACACCTAAAAAGATTTTTGTTTAATAATTACTTGTTGCTTTCCTTACTGAAACGAGAACATGTTCCTAGAACTTTCCAATTTCTTTAATATTTTTACAACGTCTTCCTACTTACCCGGCCTCAAAATGATACTCATAGAATTAATTATATTATTTTACCGTACACGCAATTTTATCACAACAAATTTGAAATGCTAATTATTACTCTATTTACTATTTTCACAATGAACAGCTGAAACAACAAACGACCAAACGTCACTTTGACATTCCGAGTTTTCGAATTTGACATTGATATCCGCGTGAACATTCTGAAACTGCAACAAAATAGAAATTAAGGCGAAATGTCAAAAAATCAGTCAGAGTTCGGCTCGAAAGAGCACTTCAAGGGGTGAAAATTCAAGACCCCCTTCATAATTAATTATGCAAAGTAATTAACACGTAATAATTTCTAAGAGCCAATGTCACTGAGTTAGTTACCGCTGCAGACCTTATACAAATCTCTTATAACCACTAGTCGCCGTTTTCGATACAAGAAAAAGAACTCTCGTCGACTTCAAATACGCCTAGGTAGGTTCTTTAAAAGATCGGCATCTTTCGAGTCTACCTTGAGAGTCTAATATACACTTGATGCGGGTGGAATAAAAGGTTCGCCCCTTCTCCCTAGAATCGAGGTGCATTTTGATTGTTGAGGATAAAAATGATCACAACAATTAAATATTATTTTCGAAGCCACGACAAAACAACAGTAATTAACGGTCCAACAAAAGCCTCGACCGTCTAAAAATTTAGTCACAGAAGCAATTCCCACAGCTGTAAAACTTAATTGTTATTTGTTTACCAACCTAATTGTGTCCGAATTCAAACAAAACTAAACAGATAAAGCGGTGAAGGGAGAATATTAAATAAAAGTTTATGTGGATTCTCGACAAAACTATAGGTAGCTACAGCTACAAATCAACCCACACCATCGAAATAATAACTTGCTCTAGATTTTTTATTGGATTTGATGGATTGATTTTTCATTGGATATTGGAAGTGAGTTTATTTTCGCATACCCCATTCCTACTCGCGTGATACATCGTACGATCAAATAATATCCGTTTTTCTTTTTCACTTTACACCCCATTTTTGTTGGGTCACAGATTTTGTTATGAATGTTATGCTTGTGTTTGAAATGTTGATATCCAATTGTTAAATATTATTGTTTTGGCAGACAATGGCGTGATTTTTTTGTTTGATTCAATGGACCGAGAGTTTTATTGTTTTTTATTTAGGTGGGTTATATCTTAAGTTTAGTTTTGCTATATGAAATGTGAACAAATGTCCATCTCCTCTCTTGTTGTGGGTGTATGTCACCCAAAACTAGATAATTATACGATACAGTATATGAAAAGTTTTATGAGCATTTAGCATCGATTCTAGGAACCTATATATACACTAGAAGCACTAGTTTAGTCTTTGCGTGGCGCATCGTCGCCGTGCAGTGTAGCATAACGTCATGCCGTAGCAGCGTAGTGTAGATATTCCATCGCAAAACAGCAACGTAGCTTTACGTCGTAGAATAATGATGTGCCGTAGCGAAGCGTTGTAAAAGTGCAATCCGAGTTGCACGACAAAAATATTACCCGGTAAAACGTTGGTTTTCGTCCTTAATATTCCTTAAGCATGACGAGGGCATTAAATAAAGGCACATTTACTATATTTTACCTTTTGAGCCCGAACTGACCTCCTAACCCTCTTCACATCGATATAGAGCACTGCAGTTGCATACAAGTTTATCAACACATCACTAAGAACACTCCTTTTCGATGTCGATTAAAAACAGCACCAAGATAAGCAACGAGCTAGGAGAACTCAACGAAATAAAAATCTTTAAAACGCCATTCGTTTCTTACAACAATTATAACACTGGTTAATATTGCTCACGAAGGCTATAGTTCGTGCCATTGCGCTTTTAACGCTATAGCTTATCGACTTGAGATCTCAACGGTGCCTCACTGCAGCAAAAGTAATGTTTATAGGTTGGCAACACTGGCTCGAAATGTTACAATATCAAACTATTATTACGAAGCTGTTGTTTTAGACCCGAATAGTTAACGCAATTATGTGAAAATTTTGTTACGTGGTAATTTTAGTCTTATTTAATTTTGTATTTAGGTTAGTAGAATTTTAGTTGTTCCTTATTTTGCCGGCGTTTATTAACTAATTTCGAAGTAATACTCATTGAACATAGGTATGTAGGTACCTAACTAGTATTTAAAGTACTTAAGACGTTCGGAATTCATAGCTTAAGTTTAGATCCATATACTTCGAGAACATTTTTCACATGAGTAAAAAAATATGAATTTAATCAAATAACAATGTATCTAAATACCAATATGACATTTTCAATTAATATGTACATCGGATATCGGTGAAGGAAAACATCGTGAGGAAATCAGGATTAATAAATCTTGGAAATCGCCATCCCGCCTTGAGCAAGCCTGGTAATCAATCCTCGTGCCTTTTTTATAGGTATGTGAAAATGCCCTTGCTCTGGAGCAGGACTACAATAACCAGTCCACCAGTGACCAGTCACTGCTTGATTTATTAATTCTAGATAATTCTGATCAGGTAGGTACTGATTTTAAAAACATTTAGGTCAACGTTCGAATCAACCCAAGTTACAGAATACGGATTGATCTGATCCCTATAGTGAATACATCACAAACAATAGTGCCTCATCCCAGTCATACCATGCATGTCCCACATTCAGAGATTAGCGGAACGAACCCCTTTATCTCTTAGAATAACTCCCCCATCTCATTGAGATCCCTCAACTTTTTGCATCCCGTTTTTCTTAGCGTTCCCCTTCCCGGAATTTACTCCCCGAATGCTATTGACGCTATTAGCACTTCCCCTTAATAAAAAACGTTAATGATGGGAAAATGGCTGCAGCTGAATAAAATGGTTTTAAGCAAAACGTTTAGTTAACTTAAGTGTCGAGGGGTCGTGGATAACATCTTTAGTTTATAATCTTTGAGAGTTTAGTTAAATCCGACTTTGGCGGGGTTTAGGCTGTGATATGTTTTGCCTGATTTTGATCTGTTTCATGAAGATGAGAAAAATATAGATAGCTTTGCTCTGTTGAATAATAAACTATTTTAGTATGGCGTTTACTATTAGCCGCTACGAGTCGTGAGAACAAATGTCAAGTTAATTTTTGCATTTTAAGGTTCTTTACTGGGTTTTATAGGTCGCCGACGCTGCACGCGATTGGTCCGTCAGTCGGACCGATCGCGTGCAGCGTCGGCGTCCCAAAAAACCCCGAAAGGAATCCAAAAACCCAAAAGTTAACTTGACATTTGTGCGCACGTCTCGTGGCGACTACTATACTTAGGTAATTTTCTTAACCTGGAAATATCTACGGCCTACCTAAAATGTTAGAGTTGTGTATTGTTCTGTTTTTTTTTTTAGTTTAATAATATCCGAAAAATACCAGAAGATCGATATTCAAGTAATCACAAACAATCAAAATCTAGTCGCTATCTCATCTCAGCGACAAACAATGTTTAAAACTTTCTAAATCTGTAGGTAAAAGGGAGGTATTTTTAACAGATTTGAGATAAGAAAGCGAACGTTGTTAAAATTACGGGAATGGCCCTGAGCAATATGTTAACTGTTCTAATTATCCCAATTTGCAAGTTTGTTTTTATGTATTTTTGCCAAAATTTGTTTTTTTCCCTGTTATTTATTTACAGACCAATAAACTTTACCTATTTACTTTAATTCTATTAAATCCGCCAAAAAAAATAATATAAAGTAAAATAATCTGTGATCCAATCAGAATTTTATATCGTCCACTAACGTGCCGCGGGCAATGTATGGGCATCGAATATGTATGCATTGTGGCACCATCACACGTCTGGTAACTGGCAATTAATATTAACATTGTGGCGTAGATACGTAGGTACAATGTTTATGTCGGAGTTACACTGCGGGTTGTACGAATTGGGCCACTTTTGGGTTTATTCTAAATAATTGCTCATGTTTTGTTTTGAGTCCATTAGTGTACATTAAGTACTATAAATTAATAATGTAAACGTATTTGTTGTTAGGTACTCAATGAGTGTGCAACCACATCACGCCTGTATTCCCCGAAGGGTTAGGCAGAGGTGTACCAATGTACACCCACCGTTCACCGGTACGTTTAGGTCCCGAGTAATAGGGGGCGAGCCTATTGCCATTAATCGGGCAAAAAACTTAACTCTGAGCTGCTACTGAGAATTTCATAGAAAAACCCAATAACACTTTTTGTTTGACCTGGGAATCGCTTTCCATTAATCCTTTATGACAATTTTCTAACATCCGAAGACAAGCAAGCTAACTATCAGTTTCGACATCATAGCACACAAGCTACATATTATTATCAAACAAACTGGAGTAACAAAGTCATGTCGAACGGTCGCGACGCTTGACGCCGATCAACTCTTCCGGCGAACGCCCGTCTTACAGGGTTGCCATTCAGAATAATAATATTAATGAGTTCGAATTAAATTTACTGCGTTCCGGAACTTTAGCCGAATGTTCTTGTTCCAGATCACGTATGCTAATCAGGTTTGAAATAGCTCTATTAAAGGAAGTTGTTGAGCAAGCTTCATTTTGTTTCCTTCGATGTTATTCCGGGATTGGGAAGAAAGGAAACTTTGGAAAAATACCTAAGTCCAGTCATACTTTTGGTTGAATGGTTATTTATCTTATTACCTATTTCAGTTCATCATCATCTTCCTGCCCTTATCTACGGGGTCTACATAACATGTTTTTTCGTCCATGCCATCCTGTCAACCGTCATGCTATCACTGACTCCCTTCTCTTTCATATCATTCTTCAGACTTGCTACTTGATTCTAACCTAATTCAGGCAAAAGTCACATAATTATAGTACCTAGGTAGTCTGATTATAAATATTTAAAGAACATCGCACATACATATATGGTGGAAGGGACTGCGAAAACTTTTAGCATGTGTTTAGTGCATGTTTGTAGACCCCAAGCGTTAACAATATTCGTCATTTTTTCTGCTTCGTTAGCCTAGTGGTAATAAACGCGACTGCTAGGCTAAAGGTCTTGGGTTCAATTCCCAGGTCAAACAAAAAGTGTTATTGGGTTTTTCTATGAAATTCTCAGTAGCAGCTCGGAGTTTGGATTTGTGCCCAGTTAATGGCAATAGGGTCGCCCCTTATTACATGGGACCTAAACATAGCGGCGAAGCTGTGGGTGTACATTGTTACACCTCTGCCTAAACCTTCGGGGAACACAGGCGTCATGGTATGTAGGTATGTCCTTACATTTCAACCGTGTTTCAAAAGCAGCTGGTTTAATAGCCTAAATTTCAATGAAACTGTAAATTTTGTCCATATTAGAAGATAACGTTGGTCTGTTAAGGGGAATTAAATAACATTGATATTTAGTCAAGCAGTTAGTAAAAAGAAAAACAATGCAAATTGAATCCTATGTCCATTTTTAATTAAGTAGATTTTTACTCAATAGCACAGCAACACCGACCGCTATTCCGTATTGCAACTCCTAGTGTATCGACAGGCTAGAATGACAGGCGGATATTGGAAGCATAACACACACTCTTTGCTCGCCGGTTGACACGCTTTCATACTGACGGGTAAAGATACCATCTTCTTGTCTTGGACGCGTGAGGTGGACTACTTTTTATGTATTATGCAGAATTTAATGATGTTCTTGAGGGCTTTTGATGCAGCATCTCGTAGTTGTCTTCTTTTGAAGTTTCTTAGACAATAAAACTAAAACTAGTATCTTTAAATCCTAAGAGATTTAAAGATACTGGATTTAGTTTTATTCACACACGGAAAAATCAGCTGATCTATACACACACATACATACCATCATGCCTGTATTCCCCGAAGGGTTAGGCAGAGGTGTACCAATGTACACCCACAGTTCGCCGGTGTGTTTTAGGTCCCATGTAATAGGGGGCGAGCCTATTGCCATTAACCGGGCACAAACCCTAACTCCGAGCTGCTACTGAGAATTTCATAGAAAATCCCAATAACACTTTTTGCTTGACCTAGGAATCGAACCCAAGACCTCTAGCGTAGCAGTCACGCTTAGGACCACTAGGCTAACGAGGCAGACTGATCTTTACGAACGTGTATTTACAAGGTCAAAATGTATAGAACGGTTGATTGTATTTTTAAAAAGCCATGAAAAAGTCCTATCCATTCTCTATTTGATGTTTGTTCGTTTTTTTTTATTTTAACGAGGTTTTCTCAGGAACTATTGGTATAATTAATAAAAAAAAATTGCTTACAGAAAGCAAAGCTATCATTAAATAGGTTTTATTTTATTATTAAAAAGATTAGGGATCCATAAGAAAATTCACGAGGTCGAAGTCGTGGGCAAAAGGTAGTTAAACTTGGCTAACTAGTTAGTTAGTTAGGGGTATGTAAGCCATCAAGAGAAACGAGTACTTTTCCCAAAGAAACAAAAAAGTTTCCAGCTAATCCTTTGCTTTCGAAAATGCAACTTATCCTGAAAATTAGAACAAACAGACTTCAGTTTGCGTTCAAATAACATCTCTAACAATTAAAGTTTAGTATCTGCTTTCGTAGCTTCAAAGTTGGACGAGCGTTGCATGCTCTTTGCTCATTAAGAGCAGACGAATATTATCTTTATTACTGACTTTATAATACGGTTGAATTTAGTGTGGCTCAGATTTAGGTTATCGTGCTGGTAAGCATGAATATGGACGAATTGTCTGGTAAACGTTCACGTCGAACCGGCGTCAATTCAAATAATAACATCATAATCTGTTTGAAATATAAGTGTCTAAAAATGGCACAAGTGAGGTAGTGGCACTTTAGGATACCTACTGGTTGCTGTAAAGGTGCCCTTAAATCTAACTTACTATTATAAAAGCGAAAGTACATAGGCTACTTTTTATCCTAGAACAATTTACGGTTCTCGTGGGATTATTTGGAACAATACAAATAAAATTAATTCTGAAATCTACGCAGATCGACAGAAGGATAAATATTTTCGGGTATAGCTCGGTAAAACTTAAAATGTTGCTCGCCCCCTATTACATGTGACCAAAAACATACCGGCGAACTGAGGTACATCTCCTGCGTAACCCTTCGGGGAATACAGGCGTGATGGTATGTTATATGTAACTTAAAATTGTTGCTAGCAATATACAACCACAAATTGCTCGAAAAATATGGCCCAAGGCGCGTGAATGGGCCTGGTCACATTGCAAATAATGCCGAGTAATTCAACAATACTTTATGTATGGCCGTGCAAAACATTGCTGGCAATGTATTGCAGTCACACTTAGCTGGGAAAAATTAGAAGCGCCTTGGTTAGCTGTTTAAAAAAAAACATACATAAAATACGCTTTTTTTTAAGCTCTAGACTGATGAGGCGATTTATTTTATTCGACATGGGTAAGCTCTTGACTCTAGTCTAGGTCAGAGGTGACATAGACAAGGTTCACGACGGAGTGACCTTACCTAGAAGAAGCCTGTTAACTCTTACTTTGAAGAGATTAGGGTTGAATGCGTTCGGAAATACAGATGCAGGTAGAGTTCCACACCTTTGCTGTGCAATTCTAAAATAATTTTTCTATTAAGTTCACGAGATAAGCCAACATGTACCCCGTGAACGTGACTAGAAGGCAGCAAGATTATATAATTTTAATTAGCACTAGCTGTTGCCCGCGGCTTCGCTCACGTCGACCTAAGTGTTACTTAACTAAATAAGTATTGAATACTATGTTATCAAAATCTTCCAAGCAGGTCGAATGGTTGCTAAGGTGACTGCTAATAGTTACGACTGTAGGTTTAAAGAATTTATCTGTAGTCGCTTGAAGTCTGGCTTGTGCACGGCTGGTAAAAGGCTTACGCCATACCTGGGGCTAAAACATAATTGGCGTAAGGAGACTATATGTGGCTTTACTATCCCTTTAGATAATACTATGATGTGGTGTCAAAATTTTCTTACTTTTCTTTCTCAAACCATTAACAGCATCTTTAATAGGCACTGCTTTAACATTATACCTCACATTGTAGCTGCGATCTGTCTAGTATCAAGACCGAAGAAATGAATCTTATAATCAGAGCAACAGGCAACAAAATTTGAGCTTCTTGTTAGAACCAAATTAATGTAAAGTTTTTGGGAGAAAGTATGGACAAAAAACAGTAATCATAAGACTTCTTAAAAGACTAAGCTAAGTTTTACCTCACAAATTATCCCTTATCTTTGGAACCGTAAACTACACAATAAATTTCCATTTAAAGAATTTTTTTAAGCATGTAGAACATCTTCTGTTTATAGGACCTACCCATAAGAAGAAATTCCGAATGCGATGCATTCATGATTGATGCTTGATTCAACTTGCATCCTGAAAGCGTGAAGTCTGTAAGACATTCAACGTCAGAAGAACGACTGTCATGGAATTTTTCTATGGGTGAAATTGATTTTGGTACAGTTTCTGTTGTTGCTAATCTATTTCTGTTTTGCCATTTGAATATAAGTACACTTTTTGGTGGCGCGGCTCAGGACAGAAGTTAAAATTTTTGACAAAAAACGTTTGCACATAAATCGTTCAACACTTGTATGAAGTGTCGAAGTTGGGAGGTCCCTTTTTTAAGCATGAGATGTCGTCAAATGATTTTTTTCCTTTCTGGTGGAAAGGAGTGTCAGACTGTTATTGGCTAAAACCCATCCGAGTTCCTTCCGATGTCCTTTGTGTTCCAGGGCCGCGGTGAGTCTTTCGAACAAATTCCGCAACTGTGCTGACATCTTTTTGAGGCGCGCGTGAAACACAGTACGTCGTCGACTTGGGTCTGATTCTGGTTGGACGGCGAGCCGCACAACGGTAGCCGACCGCAAGCCCACTCGGACGGTGGTCTGGAATCGTTCTACGACTCTCGACACCCGGGGCATCCCCTTCTGTTCTGGCGGCCGGGGTGAAAGGTTGACCTTTCCCTCATGCGTTTCGCCTCCTCCTTCGTTGGCATTACTACTTCGCAGAAGGACGCGATTGCTTCCCATTCTCCCTCGCTCCGGACTATGGATGAACTAAGGCCGGACGCGAGAGGTCGCCGCCGCCAATCGCCTTTATGAGGACACGCTGATGTTCTGCCCAAGCAGGGGCATACCTCCACCGTACGCTCCTTTGTGATCCTACAGTGATAACACCAAGGCGTGTCCTAGCGCCGAAACCGAAACAGTTAGCTCCCGAAACAACTGTGACCAGAGAGTACCTGCGTCAGAGAATCCTTGTGGTGCGGCGATCCTACTATCGATATAAATTGGTAACTCTTTAAGTTTCTGAAGTGCTGTTTTTTATTCATGAAAAATATTCTTAGGGGTAGCTAGAATTTGTGGGCCAATCTGTCGAATTCTGTTCTATTCATTCTTCTTCAGTCGACGTATGCAAATTTTCAAAGTTATGTTAAGGTTATGCTTAAACCTATTTTATTATAATATTGAAATCATACCATCGAAAATAAAAACAATTGAATTAGGTACCAATTAAAATAATGACAAAAAGTAACAATCAATTGGGATCGAAATCACAGAAAATATCTTACATGGCTTTCATTAAACACCGAAGCTATTCTCTAAACAAAGTAAATAGCGTAATAATAATAAAAAAATATAGCAATTCCCATACCATGTTATAATGACTGCTTAACTCCTTGTGGCTAATGACGTCATGTTTTTTATTTCATAGGATAAAATATCTCCCACTGTCTTTCATAGGAACTACCTCGTTAGCCTAGTGGTCCTAAGCGCGACTGCTACGCTAGAGGTCTTGGGTTCGATTCCCAGGTCAAGCAAAGTGTTATTGGGTTTTTCTATGAAATTCTCAGTAGCAGCTCGGAGTTAGGATTTGTGCCCGGTTAATGACAATAGGTTCGCCCCCTGTTACATGAGATCTAAACATACCGGCGAACTGTGGGTGTATATTGTTACACCTCTGCCTAACCCATCGGGAAATACAGGCGTGATGGTATGTGTAATATGTAACTAATCTGCAGTATTGTGTATATTTTATAGCAATCCAAAACATGTCCAAGAACAATAATGCTTACCTAACCTCATTATTTATTACAAATAGCGAAATAGCCTAACTATTAATTACAAAGCCCACCACCCAAAGAGAGAAGCAGATTGAAGCGATTCGAAAGGCGGTCATCGAACCATTAGACTATTTAATTCAATAGAAAAGCTTTGAAATTGCCGTTCTGTTTTGCCATGATTGACTGTTTAGCTTCTTAAAGGTATAGCGTGATAGTAATTATTTCAGCAGTTCAATCCTCAGCCATCTAAAGTATTGTTATATTTTGTTTCATCGTTTTTGAAACCCGTCGTAATCTGCATCATCATTGTTCATCCCCCAAAGTAGATAGCGCGATAATTTATAGCCTACGGCCAACTTTGGCCTATGATGAATATAATAAAAAAATAATATCCAAAAATGGAACGGAATCTGTCCGGCAGTATTTGCGTGATGCTCTAACAAACAAACAGACAAACAGACAAAAATTTAGAATCGCTTCCGGACCCCGTAGCAATCACTTTTTTTTAAATATATTAAATGTACAGTTTTGACTTCGCTACGATTTTATTATAAGTATAGACTATGTACAGACATTATTTTCTGCTTTAATATTAAAAGATTTAAAAAAAAGTAAGCAAATCAATGTTATGGCATAAGTTATGCATACTTTTATTTTATTATTGTTGGGAGTCTACCTGTACGAAAAAAAATGTTTGAAAAATCACAAAAAATAAAACTCTTACTGAGGACCGAACTCACGATCAGCGATTTGCAAGGCGGTCATCAAACCATTAGACCATTTACTACTTCAGAAATAACTCTAAAATAGCCGTTCTAGTATGCCATTATTGACTGCTTTACTCTTTGAAGGTATAGCGTGATGATAATTATTTTAGAAGTTCAATTTCGCAGCTATCTACAATATTCTTACATTATATGTCGTTATTTTCAATCCCGTGAAAATCTGTAGAAGAACTCGGACATAATGCAACATTGCTCATCCCCCAAAGCAAATAGCGTGATAATTTATAGCCTAAGTTTTAAGTGGAGCTTACCGCAATATATTAGTGAAAACCGCATTCAAATCGGTTAAGCCACGGCTGAGATTAGCGTGTTCAAACGCACAGACAAACAGACAAACAGACAAACAGACAAACAGACAAACAGACAAACAGACAAAAATTCTAAAAACCATATTTTCGGCATTAGAATCATTACCCGACCACGTAGCAATTACTTTTTTTCAAAAATATTAAATGTACAGTTTTGGCTTCGCTACGATTTTATTATATGTATAGATTTAAATCTCGTTAACAAACAGGTACAAAGGGTGAACAGAATTCAGGATTTGTCAAACCTCCACCACTTTTGGGTACTTTCGCACCCTGGTTATAATCCTTGCTTAAACGGGACCCAAGCGCACAAAACGTATACGCATAATTCCAAAGTATTGCTATCGAACGTCTAGACAAGTGGAGCTGAAATGACGGTGGGTTTCCTACGATGAAAAATTTACGGGAAATGCACGTTTTCTTCATTGGCAACGATTAGACTGACTAACATCATTTAGAGCACTTAGACATGGTTTAGAAGTCGCTGAAATGGTTGTTTCTGAATTACCGTTTTGTCAATGCTGTATGGACTGTCAGAAGATACAAAGTTGAGAAGTATGATTCTATGTGGAGGAATTTGTAGACACAATCATTGTTAACAACTAATCACTCTCTTAGTACTGAAACATCTCTCTATTAAAGGAAGATTAGCGGTGGGTATCAATTTTATTAGGCGTAAAATTCTTTAACCGTTTTGAGCGAAAGCAAAAGAAAGAAAAAATGTTTATTGACACAGGCCATGAGCGGTTTTTGGTAAAGCAAAACTTATGGGTTCGGGTCACCGACATGCTAATCTAATCGCGTTACGGATATGCTAAAGTAACGTTAAGTTTTCATTTTTGTCAGCAGTCCCCATGATTGCTTATTTTTTCTACGAATAATTAGTTACGATTAAGGCGCATAGAAATAAAAATCGATTTTGCTTACAATCTCGGTGTATGTTCGGAGTGTTATTTGAAAATACGCGTCCCATGAAAACTCCACTTTTGAAAAGATTACAGTAATTAAGTACATTTCGTTGTAAATTTTCCGCTTGGTTTCACGTGAACATAGCAACGTATAGCTTTCATTGACGGTTTATTTTGCAAAGCCTTTTCGGTTCAACAGTAAGGTCTCTCTCGTGTTTATTTGCGTAATGGATTTAGACGCGTAAAGTTTTGAGTTCATCGTGACAGACCGATAAACTGTGGTCGGTGTTTTTGTTTGGTGATCCGTTGACATTCTGATACGTATTTTTTAAACATAAACATAACATCACAACTGTATTCCCCGAAGGGTTAGGCAGAGGTGTACCAATGTACACCGACAGTTCGCCGGGATGTTTAGGTTCCATGTAATAGGGGCGAGCCTATTGCCATTAACCGAGTACAAATCCTAACTCCGAGCTGCTACTGAGAATTTCATAGATAAAGCCAAATCGCAAGCTTTTTGATCGACCTGGGAATCGAATCCAAGACCTCTAGCGTAGCAGTCGCGCTTAAGACCCCAAGGCTAACGAGGCGGTTGCAGTAGTAGAATACAAATGAAATTAGGTTTTATGTAAAAAAATTACACATAATTGTAGAGAAAACTAGCCCCCCTATTACATAGGACCTAAACATACCGGCGAGCTGTGGGTGTACACTGGTACACCTCTGCCAAACCCTTCGGGGAATACAGGCGTGATGGTGTATAATTGTAGAGACTGGCTGGTTAGCCACGTTTAACCTTATATTAATTTTTACAGTTGAAATATTGTGATGATGAACACTATTCGAAAAAAGAACGTTAGGACTTTGACAGCCAGTCCGTATAAATGACAAGCGGTTTTTTAAAGATGCAAAATAGTTTTCTAGAGAAAACTGTTTTCTATCTCGTAAATAAATACAACGTCGTCGTATTTCTAAATAAATACAACGGTATTTATTTAGAAATACCTACAACGAGAAGTAGCCAGTCGCTGTTTATTATTTACTACCTGTTGCCCGCGACTTCGTTCGCGTTCACTATTTCATTGGTTTCAATTTTGTTTTCGCGTAACCCTCCTTTTTTATTAAAATTTCTAAAATAAAAGTAGCCTGTTACTGTTGGATTAAATTTTATATTGATACTAGGATGTATGTTATGTGTGTGTTTGCCTGTTTAGTTTCATGTAGTGACAATTGGTGTCAAAGAGAACTTTCGTAGAAGAACTGTCTTTGCGTTTTTGATTACTTACTGTGTGTGTAGTTTGTGTTTTACTGAATATAATATTATTCAGTTATAGAAGTCTTGTTTATTATCCTGATCTCAATAGGTTATGGGCCCAGGACCATGTAAATGAACATTTGGTTATAAACAAAGAGCAGAGAAAACAGTAAAGTATTGTCTTTGACAGTAGAACCGCGTGCTGTCCGTTAACTTTAAAATGGAGTTTGAAAAGACAATGAACCTAGAAAAATTCGACGGGACGAATTTTAAACAGTGGAAATTCCAATTAAAATGTGCCCTTCGTGCCAAGGGGTTAGATATCAACACGCCAAAACCAGAAGGAAATACGAGTCAATGGAACAAGGATGATGGAATGGCTATGTTTATTATAACATCGACTATGCATTTAAGTCAAATATCACTCATCGAAAATTGTGAATCAGCGCTTGAGGCGATGACCAAACTTGAGTCTATTTATGAGCAAAAATCTGAAATGACTAAAATGATGATACATGAGCGTTTTTATCAATATAAAATGTCACCGGAAGATGGCATTGCTCAGCATATAGCTAAAGTTGAAAGTTTGGCTAAGCAACTTAAAGAAAGTGGAGAGGTTGTTAGTGATACTGCGATTATAACTAAAATATTAAGTACACTGCCTTCCAAGTATAGATCTTTACGCCAGGCATGGATGTCACTTGATTCTAAGAATCAAACTATAACTAACCTCACAGCTCGCTTGTTAGATGAGGAGGCCAGCTTAAATGTAGAAGAAGAAAATGAAACTGCTTTGTTAGTGGCAAAACAAAGTACGAAGAAGAAAACTGTTCCTTTTAAAAAAACAAACAATGATTCAAATGAAAAATCACACCGTTTTATTTGTTATAACTGTGGAAAACGTGGTCATTTTGCAAGAGATTGCCGTTTCCCTAAACAGAAACAGAAACCACAAGGAGAAAAGAATATGTTGGCTTTTAATGTAGCAAATATAGATTGGAAAAATAATGACGAAGATTTAAAATGGATATTAGACAGCGGTGCATCAGCTCACATGTCATATAAACGTGAAAATTTTGTTGAATTGTATGAGTATACAGGATCTCCACTGAAACTTGGAAACCAAGAAGCTGTAGAAGTTATTGGCCAAGGAAATATTTTGATAGACAAGTGTGTCAACGGACAGTGGGAGACAAGCATCTTGAAAAATGTTCTCTATGTACCAAAATTAAGAAGAAACCTATTCTCAGAAGGAGTAGTGACAAGACAAGGCTATAATATTGTTAAGAAAAATACTGACGCTTTGATTTACAAAGACAACAAAATAGTGCTGTGTGCGTCTTTAGAAAGCAATAATTTATATGAGTTAAAAATGAAATCACTTACGAATCCACTATGTAACGTAGTGCGAAAATTAGACCTTCAAACATGGCATGAACGTTTGGGACATTTGAATGTAAAAGAAATACAGAAAATGTGCAAAAACAATGTGATAACTGGTGTGGACTTGTCAGACTGTGACAAGTTTGTATGTGAAGGTTGTGCTTATGGCAAGCATGCTCGTCAACCATTCCAAAAATCAAACAGAGGACTACTGCAACCAGGTGATGTTGTATACAGTGATGTTTGCGGACCACTAAGTATGCCCTCTGTACAAGGTATGAAATATTTTGTTATTTTTAAAGATGCTGCTACGAGTTTTAGGTATGTATACTTTATAAAGAATAAATGTGATGTGTTAAACTGTTTTAAGAAATATAATTTAATGATTAAGAACAAGTTTTCACATAGTGTACGTATATTACACACTGATAATGGTGGAGAATATACAAGCAAAGAATTTAAAGAATATCTTGACAGTGAAGGTATCTCTCATGAACTCACCGCTCCTTATACACCTGAACAAAATGGCCGTGCAGAAAGAGAAATTAGGACAATAGTAGAAAGTGCTACATCCATGCTCTATGCCCGTAACATACCACTCAATCTATGGGCAGAAGCGGTCAATTGTGCTGTTTATTTATTGAATCGTACATCTTCAAGTCAGACACCAAATATTACACCTATAGAGTTGTGGAGTGGTGTAAAACCTAGTTTGGATCATGTTAGAGTGTTTGGATGTGAAGGATATGTTCATGTGCCAGATCAGCTAAGAAAGAAGCTTGATTGTAAAAGTCATAAAATGATGTTAGTAGGATATGATAATACAAATTATAAAATGTATGATCCAAATACAAAAAGAATTACAATATCTAGAAATGTTATTTTTAATGAACAGAAAAGTCCAGAATTTACGCAGAAGAAAGCTAAAATTTTTATATGCAATGATGAAGAACAAAGTCCTGAGGTGGTGATAGATAACACTGAGATAAATACCAGTGATCACAGTTTAGAAAGTGATGACAGTACACATACTGCCATCGATGAAAATGATGAGACCTATGAACCTTCACAAGAAATTGATTTTACTGATATTGATAACTCTCATGTAAATTTGCGCCCACGAAGAAAACAATTTAATGAGGCGAATATAATGGAGTTAGATGTACCTGTGACTTATGATGAAGCAGTTAATAGTAAGGACTGTAAGGTATGGATAGAAGCCATAAATGAGGAATTAGAAGCTCATCATACCAATAACACTTGGAGTTTTGTGGATAATAAAAATCAAAGAACTATAACATCAAAATTGGTTTTTAATATTAAAAGAAACCAAAATGGTGAAATAGATAGATATAAAGCTCGTCTTTGTGCCCGGGGTTTCACACAAATTGCAGGGATAGACTACAATGAAATTTTTGCTCCTACCACAAGATATGAGTCAATTAGAATATTGTTGTCACTCTCTGCAGAACATAATTGGAATATAAGACAATTAGATGTCAAGACGGCTTTCTTGTATGGAGAGTTAGAAGAAGATATTTTTATGGAAATTCCAGATGGGGTGAAGGCTCCAGAAAATAAAATATGTAAATTGAACAAATCTCTGTATGGCCTTAAACAAGCCTCTCGATGCTGGAATCATAAATTTTCAAATTTTTTATTGAAGTTTGGTTTTGTTCAGTCACAAGCAGACAATTGTGTATTTGTGGGTAACTTTAATGGTATTACAGCTTTGTTAGTTCTGTATGTAGACGATGCCTTAGTTATGTCTCAATCTAATGCAGTATTAGATACAATTATGTGTTACTTAAAGCAAGGATTTAATATCAAAGAGTTAATTTTAAACCGGTTTGTAGGTTTAGAAATTGTAAAAACTGATAATTCTGTTTGTATCAGTCAAAAACAATATATTGAACAGTTGATAAATAAATTCAATATGAATACTGCACACCCTTGTAGTACACCTATTGATGTAAATGTTCAAATAACAAAGAATATTGATAATGAACAGATTAATTTTCCTTATAGAGAGGCTATAGGGTCATTATTGTTTTTATCTACAGCAACTAGACCAGATATTTCGTATGGTGTAAATCTTTTAAGCAGATATATTAATAATCCAAGTACACTTCATGTTAATCAGCTTAAGAGAGTTATTAGATATCTTATTAAAACTAAAGATTTATGTATAAAGTATCAAGGTCAAGAAAGTATAATTGGGTATTCAGATTCAGATTTTGCTGGGGATACAGATACAAGAAAATCAACCACTGGTTATATTTTCATGTTAAATGGTGGACCTATATCTTGGTCTAGTCAAAAACAACCTACTATCGCCTTATCAACAACTGAAGCAGAATTTATGGCTGGTTGTGAAGCTGCCAAGAATCTTTTGTGGTTGAGACAGTTTTTTGATGAAATTAATGTCAGTCAAAATTGCACAACCCTGTGTATTGATAATCAGAGTGCTATTAAACTAATAAATAACCCTGTTTATCATAAGAAGACAAAACACATTGATGTTAAGTTCAATTTTATTAGGGAAAAGGTTAAAGAAAAAATAATTGTTATAAAGTATGTGCAAAGCTCAGATCAACTGGCTGATATTTTGACAAAGGCTCTGCCTACTGTTAAATTTGAATGTATAAGAGATTATATATTGTCAGTTATATAAGTTGTTTATAACTAACAATTAGACATACATAGAAGTTTTGATTTCTATAAAATTTAGTGGGAGTGTTGGATTAAATTTTATATTGATACTTGGATGTATGTTATGTGTGTGTTTGCCTGTTTAGTTTCATGTAGTGACAATTGGTGTCAAAGAGAACTTTCGTAGAAGAACTGTCTTTGCGTTTTTGATTACTTACTGTGTGTGTAGTTTGTATTTTACTGAATATAATATTATTCAGTTATAGAAGTCTTGTTTATTATCCTGATCTCAATAGTTACTCCTTATTACCTACATTGGCTATCGGTGAGTAAAAACCCCGTCAAAATCTGTCCAGACGTTTCAGAGATTAGCTGGAACAAACAGACAAAAATGTTAGAAATTGATTTTTTGATGTTAATACCGTTTATACTTTCATAATTATGTATTTAGTGAAAAGTTGTTAATTTCAAATTACAAACAGACACTTCAATTTTATTTATTCGTATAGATGTAGTTTATATTTCCACCAGCACCGTGGCTCAAGGTCGTAACTGTCTACATGTCATCTCAAAAACATTACAGCAAGTACATTCAACAACAGAATATCTTTATAAAAATTTTAAAAATCGAGCAAAACTGACAAAAGCTCCTATTTGTGATTGATCAGACCTGCTAGATGTAACCGCAGCCGTTCGTTAGTGTTCCACCCGTAATGCATTAATTGGCTTAACTGACTATCGACCCGGTTAGAAGACAGCTTTGTCCGTACCACGTGAACTGACTGATGTAATACGCTTGTGGGTTGCGACGGAAAAATTGACTATTTTCTAGACGTGTATGATTGTCATGTATGTGAGATTTTGAGTCTAGATCACGAGGGTTAGGGCATTGACAGTAATTTAGAAACTTGTTTAGATAGGAAAATGCTTTTTTATATCACTATGGTGGCAAACAGGCATAAGACCGGTAACCGTAGTATATGGACGCTTGCAACACCAGGGGCATCACACCTATTCACTCCCATCTTGTAGAAAACCATACTGTAGTCCCTTGGGAAAACCTCAGCAGGGACTTGCTTCATAGCCGAAGCATTCGCGGGAGGAAATTCCTCTGAAACCGCACAGTGCGCGACCATTTACGCTCAAATGTGTGGGTAAACTACTTGACGATGGCGAGCGGTGCGTTGATAAAGAGGTTCTATTCAATTGCAGCGTGAAGTTTGTCTATACCGCGAAAAATGACAGTTGAATGAAGACAGTCAGCAACGGAGTTCTATTAACATTACAAATTGTTCATTGTTCTATCCTAATGATTGAGCACAATATCGAAGGAAATATGAAATGGATGTAAAATTAAGGCAAAATAAATTCTTAGCTATTGCGTAAAATTCAGAGACGATAGTACATTGTGTTATTTCGTGCCTATGTTTATTATGTTATGGAAAAGTAACGTGTTGTTAATTGACTTTGGTTGCTGACCGTACGAGGCAATGAATTCAGAAGACTACTTTTTTATGAATGTACAACTGTACAAGTGTACTGCATTAAATATACGAGCACTCTTCAAGTAAAACCAAATTCCATCGCGAATTCCTCCTCAAAGAGAGCCTCCATTACAGATTTGTGTCCGAGCTGCTAATTTAAAACAAGGAAGCACCATTAAAAGCATACCTTTCCATATCGTGTAAACCACTTGCAAATTTATTCAGGACACTCATTCCCAACTCATCAAATAATATGACGGTAACATTTTCATTTGCAAACTCATATTTCATTACAATCCTTGCCCCATTGTGTTAGAGTTGAAAATTATTTGTTTGTCTCCGGGAAATATTTCAATTTAAGTATTATTCTAGCAATTTGCATTGCAGTGGCCGGTTATTGTGAAGCTGTTATACTGAGTAGGTACTCTGTCCCGTGGATTTAGATTAATCAAGTACGGGTATATTGCATTACTCTACGGAGGCTGGGGTGGACCGTGAATTTTTGGGGCCCTGAGGCCCCTTGGCTAACACTACTTGGGGGCCTGCTTAAATAATCAAACTAATCGCCATTTTAGCAAATCATTATCTTCAATTAATAATGTCATGATTAGTTTTTTTTAATTCACAATAATTATGATCCATTATCATCAATGGGGCTAGGGGCCCTGAGCCCATAAAGCCATACCTAGATTCGGCCCTGCACGCAGATGCATTTATATAGCTAAATAAACATTTCTGTTGGGCTTAGAAGGGTTATTCATAAAGGCGGGGCTCACATTACATTATTACTTAGCTCGGAGCTAAATAATTTATAGCGGACACTTAAATTGTTTTTGTGAAATTAATTTCGCTGATGGAGTGGCTCGTTGGAATTTAGGTGGCGTCGGTGATTCTTGATAAAGGTGTTTCGGAGTAACGCTTTAGATAACAATAACGTTGTTTTGTTTTTAAATTATGTTCTTGAGCTAGACTCTTTCTTTTTTTTCAGTTTTCGTAAAATATTTTTCGTTGGAAGGACTTTTTTTAATCTTCTTTTGCTTTAATAAAATCCTCACAGTACGTATTTCTCCTGTATTGTGGGTGTCACATCACGCCTGCGTTCCCCGAGGGTTTAGGCAGAGGTGTACCAATGTACACCCACATTTCGCCGGTATGTCTAGGTCCCGTGTAATAGGGGGCGAGCCTATTGCCATTAACCGGCCACAAATCCTAACTCCGAGCTGCTACTGAGAATTTCATAGAAAAACTCAATAACACTTTTTTAAACTTACATATACAAACAACCAGACCCGGAACAACTAACGTAGGCCATACTTATGCATACCAATATTTGTTACTTGCGGGTCTCGAAATCGCGACACGCAGCGCAACGGCCAATCGCTCAACCACGGCGCTAATCTTGTCGTCAGGTTATAATTACGCGGTGTTGAAAATTTGATGCCAGCCTATTTTTTTGTCCTACTGCACAGCAAACGCCTCTTCTTATACAGAGAAGGCACGAGGATCTAAATATGTATTCATTTCATCTTATACTATTAGGTCAGATAATCAATAGCCCTAAGGTATGCTTAATAATTAAAGCATTTTTAAAAGCCTAAAATAAAGTTTTTAGACTTTGCAGCTTTGCGTAAAGGATTTAATGGAAATAGAATATTATTATCATGGACAGACACAGTGCGTGCTGTAGATATGGTTCTTAATTAGTCCGTGCTATTGGACTATTTCCACGATATTAATAACTAATCATTATCTAAGGTACATTACTATGAATCCTTCACGCAAAAATAAAGTTTATTTTGAAGATCTAATACTTAACACTATCCCTACGCTTGCTCAAGAGATATTAGTGATTTCAGACTATTGTAACTGTAGGTTTGCTCACGTTTTTCTAAATGAGATTACAATTCTTGATACGAAGCCATTATGTATAAAATTTTGGTATGAAACCTCGTATTACCAAGTTCGCCTCGTGGTCTCGTGGTTGCAAGCGCGACTGATAAGCGTGGGGTCCCGGTTTCAATTCCCAGGTCGGGCAAAAAGTGTTATTGGGGTTTTCCATTAGGATTTGCTCAGTAGCAGCCCGGAGTTTGGAAGTTGGTGGTGCGACACACCCGTGCCTCGGAAAGCACGTAAAGCCGTTGGTCCCGGCTGTCATTCGTAGATCTTTGGCAGTCGTTACGGATAGTCAGAAGCCAGGAAGTCTGACAAAGAGTCTAACTAAGAGGTATCGTGTTGCCTAGTAACTGGGTTGTGGAGGTCAGATAGGCAGTCGTTCCATGTAAAACACTGGTACTCAGCTGCAACCGTTTAGACTGGATGCCGACCCCAACATAGTTGGGGAAAGGCTAAGTATTATTACCAAGTAACTCGTAAGTTAAGTTTTTGTCGCAAGTAGGTCGAGTGTCGTTCATGCCCACACCTCTGCAAAGCCAAGTGAACTTTGTCTACCATATATTGTGCGCTCACGTTCACAGTAAAGTATCAAATAAAGCATCCAGCTAACGCCAGGTAATTCTAATTCAAAGTAGCACTCGTGTTTGTGCAAATATTTAACTAATTCCGAAGTGCTTTAATTATGGCCACCCACGTGCGATTGAATCGTGGACCACAGCTTCAATGACTCGTGGTATACGGGACACCGCATCTCTTGATTCTACTACTGTCGAAACTTCAATCAAATGCGAGTAGTGGAATAGAGAACTAGTGCATTTTGTATGGTCGTTAAATGTTTCATTTGAATGAATTGTTTTTTTTTATTGGGTACTAAACATTATTCTCACATTGTATCCAAAGGCGCAACATGGAGTGGATATTCTTGCTTGTTCTTCTCCATAGAAACATTCTGTTTGTAACGAGCAATTAGCTTAAATTTTCTGACTGACTAGTTCCTTGACCATTCTAAACTACCTTCAAATGTTGTTTATTTAAATTTTGCGAGAGCTGCCTTCTAAGAAGTAGGTAATGTTGTTTGACTTTTAAAATGTATGATACCATCCCAGAAATTAATTAACACACATGTATGAGTACTAGAGCCGACGATTTGAAAACCTAACTTTTTCTTTAACTCGATTTGCCACAAAAACTGCCACGTACCGTAGGTATTTTTTTACTCATTAGAAATCATTCCCATCTCTCTCGTTACAAGTCGAGTACCGTTGTCCAATTTGTAACTAGAACCCTGACCTTGCCACCTCCAGAAAGTAATGATTATTTTCCAACGTTCTCGTCTTACAATTCCTAATGGACTGAGATGTCACTGTCGCTAGATCTACGTCATCTTTTGTTTTTTTTTTACGTGTGGGAAAGTATCAAATGACTTCGTCAGCTCTGGTTGGAGCGGAAAGGAGTTTCAGACTCTCACTGAACCCATCCGTGTTCTTCCTAATGTCCTATGTGTTCCAGGGCCGCGGTAATTTTTTCAAACAATTTTCGCAACCGTTGTAGACTGGCCCTAGCGGGCCCCGTCTTCTATGGTGACATCTCTTTGAGGCGCGCATGGAATACAACGCGCCGTCGACCCGGGCCTAGTTCTGATCGGACGGCGAGTCACCCAACGCTCGCCGTCGACAGGCCCGAGACCTACGTCATCTTGAATCATCATCGTCATCGGCACGGCTGAAATTTTGTAGAAAGAGGAATATGTAGTTTAAGAAATGTCGTAGCTAGCATTAATGCTGGTCTCTTTAAATGGTCTTCACTCACGTTCAATTGTGACGGTTTTTTTTGGGGTGTGGGAAATCATCAAATAACTTCTCCCGCCCTGGGCGGGGCGGGAGGGAGTGTCAGACTTTTACTGACTAAAACCCACCCATGTTCCTTCCTGTGCCCTATGCGTTCCTGGGGCGGGGTATCTCTTACGAACAACCCGCAGAATTGTGACGGTTGGTTGTTATATTTTGTTTTGCAACGCCAGCATGCAAGTACCATGCATACCTACTTAGTTACATTTTCCACTATTAGCTTCTACTCGCGATTTCGTCTGTGTAGACTTCCGGATTAACTAGAGTCCAAAATTATCTTTTATGAATACAAAAACGGCTTAAAAATTATCCTAGTTGTTACGCTAGATCAATATTTATTAGCTAATTCAATGGAATTAGCTGAACGCAGCGAAAGAGAAATAAACATCCATTTATCCATCCATCCATCTTTACAAACTTCCGCGTTTATAAGGCGACTAGCTTCTGCTCGCGACTTCGTCCGCGTAGTTTTTTCACTCGCATTAGATTACATCTTTTATTACTGCTTCGCACCTGTTGGTCATAGCGAGATGTTATATAGCCTATAGCCTTCTTCGATAAATTGACTATTCAACACAAATAATTTTTCAATTCGCTGAGATTAGTGGATTAGTGAGATTAGCGCGTTCAATCAAACAAACAGTATAGATTAGTAGTAAGAAGTAGTACGATATGTCCTCAAAATTTCAGCCATGCTTAAATGACATTGGTTAGGCGACTATGGGATCTTAAACCATAAGATAATGTTATCAAAATATTCAGACGTAAAGCTCGTTTATATTTCGCACAGCAGAATTAATGGCACAAAGAAAACTAATGATAGTAAATAATTTGCAACTACTTTCAGGAACGCCACTTATAATTTACGTGAGAAATTAATTATTATGTTGAATATTCATTTTGTTACAACGTTATTGGATTATGTCATAATGAGTTTCATTGTTAGCCAAGTTATTGTACCTGTATTTTTATTTGTTTCTTTGCCTTTGCGAGGCGAGCTTTGTGACGTGAGATAATAGATTTAATTAAATTCTTAGTCAGTCTTTCAGAGTGTTACGCTTGCTCGGCTAGATTACTTTAATCGATTCTGATACTTAAGAGTGTGGTGTATGGTTTTAACCCCCGACACAAAAACGACGGGGTGTTATAAGTTTGACGTGGCTGTGTATGTATGTGTGTGTGTGTGTCTGTCTGTGGCATCGTAGCTCCCGAACGCATGAACCGATTTTGATTTAGTTTATTTTGTTTAAAAGGTATATTAGTCGGGAGTGTTCTAAGCTATGTTTGATGGCAATCGGTTCAGCGGTTTCAAAGTTATCAGCTCTTTTGTTAGCTGCGGTAGTGATTTTTTTTTCTCTTGGGGGTTACTTAAAATTTTTGAGATCTTGATATTATTATATAGTTGAGTTTTTGCTTTTAAATTGTGGAGTAAGTGATAATTGTAATGTCTTTGCAAACTATCTACATAGCCTATTAAGTTGTCAAAAATTTAACGAATAAAGAAATAGAACCGTTTAAAAAAAGGATTCAAATGCATTCTATTTATAAATATGTTATTTTCAGTTGCCAACTACATTCTTCGCCAAAATCCATTACCACAATCCTTGGCGCAGAACAAAAGCTGACACGACACGCTGAGTAAACTCTTTTCTTGTATACCCTACACATGCATGCAAGCGTCTTGAAAAACAAAACATAAGGCTCTCGATCACAAAACGAATCACATCTACAAACTCCAAATTCTCAGGAGGGGAAGTGAAATGAATAAAGGCTAGTCGGACACCTCTTGGCGTCGGAAAAGACGTGGCGCGGGTGGCGCCCTCTCGCGGGAACGCCGGCAATTTCACGGTGTTCTGCCGCCGCGTTTTATAACGTGAGACGTGTATTTTTTACTGGATGCCTTGACTTTAATAGGCAGGTCTTGGCAGGACGTTCTATAACGTCCTATTGTGAGCTGATTTGTTTTAGATTTATAAGATTGATATCGTTTCGTTCTTGTAAAATGATTGTGATTCTAGATGTAGTGATTACCCAGTGGTGAAGGTCCGCGTCTTATGCATTTGATCGCAGGTTCGGTGTCGAGCATACGGGCAAGTACCAACCTTACATTTTCAATTCTTATGTACCTATGTATTTCTTTTACCTTGGACGTCACTGACTATGTAAAGAAAATTTTTGTGGGAAAACTTGGATTTATAATTAATTTACGTGTGACATTGTAAATACGCCTTGAGCTAGTGTAGTAATCAATGTTCGTGCTTTCTTTGTAGGAGGAGAGGCCTTTGTCCTGTAGTGGGACAATAACGGGCTGGTAAAAACAAGATGAATTTCAAAGATATCTGAATGTTTATTTAAGGTGGAATAAAAAAAACAACACTTTGCAAAGTTCGAAACTCCAGTTCAGCTCCCAACACTTATCTTAAAAAAACCACACTTCAACAAACACAAATTCTAATGCATTTCTTGTTTTCTTTCGAAACACTTCCATACGTCGAGCTCTCCAAACATTCTTAGCGACCATTTTTATTTCTATTCGTTCCCCTTCACTTGTTTTTGTGGAGTAATCCGTCTTCATTACCCGTTCTATTTCGTCAGCTCGGGAGTCGAGCGTCGTTGAAGACTTGGTAAGCCCTCCAGCGTTCAATTGCCGACTAATTGAATTGTTGTCGAAGGACTGATTCGCATTGTTGTGAACGTATATTGTGATTCTTGAGAATTTGCAAAAAAATAATTTTTGAGTGTGTCGTGCTTTGGTCTCGACTGGAGGATGTTTGGTTAAGGAAAAAATTGTTTAAAAAGTACTTCTGAATTGTTCATAAAATTCATAATAATGACTTTGAACTGGTTCGTTTCTGCTATCGGTATAATTGATTATTATGATACGAAAATAGACCCTATGTAAAGAGGGAAAAGACGCACAATAGCAACAGAAAACCTTAAAACGAAACCAAGTACCGCAGCATCGTAAATGCAATTAGAACTGCCACAAAAAATCACGATAGAAAACTTTTTGAAATTGATTCCAATTTTCCGATATTCCTTTGTGGCTCGTCCATTCATCGTTGAGGCTCAATGTCGATCATCGGCAGGCTTTTTATCGCCCTTATCTGTTTCAAACTGCCAATACGGGCTGTTTGTGGAGTAAGATAATGCCTTAGCCATATGATCTTTTGAATTTTTCATTTGTGCTGTAAATTCTCGCTCTTTTTGTTCAGAACGCTCGTGTAAGTAATGATTTTGTTATTTCCTTCCATTAAGGATGTGTCATAAAAAATTGTTGTCTTTGTAAGCTTTTCATTTGTTTTTATATTTTCCTGTAATCTCTCCTTTTTTGGCTTAAAATATATTTTTGTTGTCAAGTCTAAGTATGTTTTATTTCATTCAGCTTATATTCTTCTTTCTTTATTTTTAATCATTCACAATATTATATATAATGTTACATTTAAAACATTTGAGCTAAATGGAGCTGATCCACGCGTCATGTTCGTGAACGGGCGCTGACAGTTGAAAGTGGTCGTTTTATTTTTATATTTTTGATTGTTTTGTAATGCTCTTTATCTACATTGTTATTACATATAGATTCAACAAGAATAACGTTACCAAGATTTTGTCAAACCTTGATTGAAAAGTGTGTGTCCTTAGACTTTCTTGGTCGTTCTTCTCCATAGTGACCTACCTATGTTTTGGGACGGGCAACTAGGTCTAACTATCTCACTAACCTGTAAATGTTTTAACTGAAACAAATGCTTTGATGTGTTTTTTCTTATCATTCATCTGCATATTTATCTATTTTGATAGCTTCAAAAAGTACTTTAATTTTATTTAAAACTAGCTTTATACTATAAACCCGTGTTCAATTACGGCTTTGGCTACTGCTTCGCTCCCGTTGATCGTAGCGTGATGTTCTATAGGTATATACCGTCCTTTTAAGTCACTGTATTAAAATTCGAAAACCGCAAGTGTATTATTATCATGACATTTTTTACTCTCCACTGGAGTGCATGTTTATTCACCCACTGAATATTTTATAACTGTCATTTACGCAAATGAAAGAACGTAACGCGAGTGTTTCACTGGTGATTTTAAAATGGCCGCCCTATCAATATGTATGATACTTTTGTTAAGCACGGGATACATTGAGCGGTATTGAGCTTTCGATTAATAAAAATTGCTTTGTTAGTGTTCGATGGATTTCGGAAAATTGAAGTTTGTGTTAATTATTGTTAACTGCCTCGGTAGCCTAGTGGTCCTAAGCGCGACTGCTACGCTAGAGGTCTTGGGTTCGATTCCCAGGTCGAGCAAAACGTGTTATTGGGTTTTTCTATGAAATTCTCAGTAGCAGCTCGGAGTTAGGATTTGTGGCCGGTTAATGGCAATAGGGTCACCCCTTATTACATGGGACCTAAACGTACCGGCGAACTGTGGGTGTACATTGTTACACCACTGCCTAACCCTTCGGGAAATACAGGCGTGATGGTATGTATTGTTAATTATAAAACTGTGGAAGTTGACTGTTGTTAACATTAAAAGCTAAAATAGTAGTAGTAGTGAATGAGCTAGACAAATTATCAATTGGTTAATGAACGTTAGCTTAAACTAACTTACTTATTGCCTACTATTCTATATTTATTACTATTAAATGTAATATTGTTCAAAATATGTTCGAGTTGTAAATAGCATTGCTTACTGAATTATCACTATTTTAATATTTGCATGTAAATTTGTGGCGAAATATGTTTGCGCTTACAATGAATCTCCATCATTTGTATTAAGGCGTTTAAAGCAAATAAATGACTTTGAATTTGGCTTTCTAATGTACAAGTTATTTAATTTATGGACAAACAGCGTCACCATTTCTTTACTCCTTTTTCTAAAATCCTGTCTTTAAGTGACAAAAATACAAGTTGTTTGTAATGACAATTCTTTTTTTAAATAAAACTACAGATTCCAGCCAGTAGTTGTACACCCATTTAAACAATATTTAAAAAAAAACCATAAAAAAAGGTTTTAGCTAATTCGATAGCCGATCGCGTGTGTGTGCTCCATTGATTTAGAAACAAAATGGCGCATGTTTGAAGTACAAACGATCCTTGTTCCACATTTTTCCGTGCAATTATGAATCCTCACATATGTCGTTTGGAAATCGGTTCGTTAGTACGTATGGATGGGAAAAAAGATGAAGTGATTATGAAGTGAATTTTATCGATGTTTGTTCTCTGGTCTACTGGTAGCAAAGATGATCATTAAGAAGTAAAAATACCAGTACCTGTAGAAGAATAAAAACCTGAGTTTAGGTGATCTCTTGACCTATAGCAGAAAGTGGTATTATAGTCTGTCTCAACCTCACTTAATTTAAACTCACTGCGAGAAACATTTTATAACAGAACTAGCTTTTGCTCGCGACTTTCCTCGTAGTTTTTTCACCGGCATTAGGTTACGTCTTTGGTTACTGCTCCGCACCTATTGATCGTAGCGTGATGTTATATTGCCGATAACCTTCCTCTATAAATTGATTATCCAACACAAAAATAATAGTTAAATTCGAACCAGTTGTTCCTGAGAATAGCGCGTTTAATCAAACAAACAAACTCTTCAGCTTTATAATATGAGTATTGATAGACCGCTTGTGATTTGTTCTCAGTCTATGTTGATAAAAAGTTTTAACTCACGTACTTACAGTAAACACTCGTACTTATCTGAAACAAAAAAAAAAAAATAAATTTAAAAAAAAGTATGTAACTATGACCCGCTTGCGCTAGCCAGGCTTATGTTTTAGATTTGAATTAGACGCTAACAGAAGTTACGTTTATTTTATTTTCAAACCTCATATTAACTATGAGTAAAATTGGTGCGTGTGGAGGCGTAAGGTGAGAAATAACCGGTTAAATTCAATTGTTTGTTATGTATTAAGACGGTAAGTGTTCAGAGGGGCAATTCTACTTACTTTTCGGAAGGTTGGAATTATAATGTCATTATCTATCTGTCAAAAATTCTTCTATTTTACCATATTTTTTTTTTAATAATGACAATTTGAATAGAATCTGAATATCTTTCACCATTTCATACCCTTTCATGCTGTCGCTACAAGCCGGTGGTCAAACATTCGCAATCAGTGAAAACTGGTGTGTTTGCCGTGTGCGCGAATAAATTGGGAGGCGCACGGGCACGGTTCAAGCCGACCCACGGATACGATCGCGAAGAGAACGGGGTTAATTGTACTGCGTTCATGTTGATCAACCGAAATGAGCAAGTTTATTTTGCTGATCGTATTAATAAAGCAATTTTAATTCAGAGTTTGAGAGTAAATAACCTTTTCTTATCTATACTAATATTGTAAAGCTGAAGAGTTTGTTTGTTTGTTTGGTTGAACGCGCTAATCTCAAGAACTACTGGTTTGAATTGAAAAAATGTTTTTGTGTTGGATAGTTCATTTATCGAGGAAAGCTTTGCCTTATAACATCACGCTGCGACCAATAAGAACGGAGCACTAACCAAAGACGTAACCTTATGCGGGTGAAAAAACTACGCGAATGAAGTCGCGAGCAGAAGCTAGTTTACTCTCTATACAAGTGAAAGTCCTACGCTTTTGCTGGCCCATAATGGTCAAAATTGTAAAGTTACAACAGAATACATAATTATGGAAAGCTATGAAGTATTGAATAATGGTTTCTTTATATTTTAAATGTGTAAGTATGGAATTTCTGGCCCATTGTTCTCCATATGAAAATGCCTTTCAGAAGGAAACTAAATTACATTATTTTTTCTTGTATATGACCCTCAAAAGTGCCTGTTAATGATTTGACGTATTTTCATTTCATTATATTTCCATGATGTGGCTCTCCTGGCTGTCACTGTGGGGAAGTTGTCAGCAGCCTCGGATACTACGGCCTGTCGTGCAGCCGGAGTGCAGGCCGTATAGCGCGACACGCTAACATTAACGACATTATTCGTCGTGCTCTCGTCGCCGTCGGCGTTCCAGCTGTTTTAGAACCCACGGTTTGGCACGCGACGATGGCAAGAGACCGGACGGAATGTCTTTATTTCCTTGGAAGATGAGTAGGCAGTGTGGGACGACAGTGTGGGACGCTACGTGTGTCGATACTCTAGCGCCATCCCATCTTCCTAGTTCTGCGTGCTGTGCTGGCGCTGCTGCTGCAACTGCAGAAAACCTCAAACGGCGTAAGTATAGTACCCTTATTGGTTAATATATTTTCGAGCCGTTTGGGGTGGAAACCCTCGGGCCGTGTGCCCATAGCCTTTTAGGTATTCATCTAAACGGTTGGTTGACACTTCCCGTGACCCAAGGGCTGGCTGTTACCTTGGCCTGGGGTTAAGCATTGCCCTCCAACGTGGCAATGCAGCCAGTCTTTTGGGCATTTTTCCGGTTGATAGCGATGCGGAGGAATTTTTTGATGCCATGTAGTTTTAATTTCTTATTTGTTTTTATAGTTTTTTATATTCCATTTTAAGGCTGTAATTATTTAATTTATTAAGTGGTTTTTCCTTAAATGAAAGTTATATAGGTATATCTTTAGACACATCAAAAGAACATTAGAGGCAGTTATTAAATATCAGTTGTTTACTACATACCATCACGCCTGTATTCCCCGAAGGGTTAGGCAGAGGTGTAACAATGTACACCCACAGTTCGCCGGTATGTTTAGGTCCCATGTAATAGGGGGCGAGCCTATTGCCATTAACCGGGCACAAATCCTAACTCTGAGCTGGTACTGAGAATTTTATAGAAAAACCCAATAACACGTTTTGCTCGAGTTGTTTACTAATAGCTATTAATCTTAATTTACATAAAGCAACTCCTAAAATACCTGCCAAAAATAAACGGAAAAAGGTACGGAATCGAATACAGAGGCAGTTTTGCAAGTTTGCTTTAAAAAAGAGAAAATTAGAGTTCAGAAACGATTTAACGTGGAAAGAGGATTAAGTCAGCGGGGATGCTGCAATCGGCTGCATTTTGAGACTCCGAGATCGATGATACACAGAGAAACGTAAACAGAGATACAGGTTGATATTTATTTGAGTAGGTACCGGTGGTAATTAATACAAAAAAAAATACAACACAAAATTAAGTAACCCCCGTCAGAATCATAAAAATCCCTACCGCAGCTAACAAAAGAGCTGATAACTGTGATACCGCTGAACTGATTTCCACCAAACATAGCTAAGAATACTGCCGACTAATTCACCTTTCAAACAAAACAAACAAAATCAAAATAGGTTCATGCGTTCGGGAGCTACGATGGCACAGACAGAAACACACATACACATATACACACATACAGACACGTCAAACATATAACACCCCGTCGTTTAACCAGCGTGCTTGTATGACTATATGTATGAACGTGGACGAGGCGAAAGGAGTATGTAAGGATTGTAGCAGGTGGCGTTCTCTGGGTTCTGCCTAACCCTGTGGGAAAAAGGCGTACGCTTATGTATACATGTCTTTTTTTGAAGAAAGAGTTTGGTTAATTATGTTTTGCAGGTATTCAAGATATTTTGAGTTTTACATTAAAAGGTTATTATTTTATTGATGTGACAATGAAGATAAGCTAATTTTAAATACGTATCGTAGGTACAGGTACAATTTACAGAAAGGATTCAAAAGAAGTTAACTCGACGAATAATCTAAGACCTAGCTGACTTCTCAAAATAAGTGTTATTTAAAATCTAGTCTCAATTTAGTCTTAGCGACGTACAAAGAAGTAGGCAGACTAGAAAGATTGAGATCGAGATTACAATGCAAACGTTAACAAAAATACGAGCATTTGCCCTCAGATACACAATACATGTACAGTATCTCTTCCCCCATTTCTCATACCTCATACCAATCAAATCAGATTATCAAAACAAATAAACTCCACGAACCACATAATTTAACACGCTTCCATTCAACCCGAAGCTACTTAATAATTTCAAAGACACGGCGGAACAGATTCGCTTTCCAGCTGGCACCGTGTTCTAACACCCTCAATACGAAACCGATGGCGAACTAAAACCCCAGAGAGTTAAGTTATGGAGGGAGGCGGGATTCAATAAAGAATTGAAATGTATTTTCTGTTAGAATTGTTTCATGCGTGCTGGGAATACAACCCTAGCGTGATTACTGTGTCGAATGAGCGATTGTTTTCTTAATATCGTACCGTTATTGTACGATATTGCTTTGGTATTAGGTATTAATAATAATACCAGCCCATTACTGTCCCACTGCAGGGCAAAGGCCTCTCTCATACAGAGAAAGCACGAGCATTGATCACCATGATTGCTCAAGGTGGATTGGCGAATTCAGACTTATACTAATTGTAATTAGGTCCAGGTTTCCTCACGATATTTTTCTTCACCGATGTCAATGATGTCCATGATAAACTTAGAAAGCACATATGAATTGAAAAAGAAATGAATTTTGAAAGACGGGCGTCTTAACCAGTGGGTTAAGACCGTCTACCTCGTAGTCATACCTAAATATCGTGATGGCCAGTGGGCCATGGCCATGGACTTTTATTCCATACTTTCCCTAGACTTTTAAAGTTCAAATTTAATTGTCTAATCAATGTCCGATAGTTAACCTCTTATTAGGTATGGAACTGCCCCGTTGGCATTGTGGTCGTAATGGATGAGACGCGGGGTCCTGGTCAGGCAGAAAGTGTTTTTGACTTTTCCATTAGGAATTTATTGGAAGCAACCTGGAGTGTAGAAGTTGGTGGACTGACACCTCCTTGCCTCTCATATAAAGCCGTTGGCCCCGGCTATCGTTTGTAGATCTTTGACAGTCGTTACTCAGAAGCCGGGAAGTCTTACAACCAGTCTTACCTAGAGGTACGTGTTGCCCAGTAACCGGGTTGTGGAGGCCAGATAGGCGGTCGCTCCATGTAAAACACTGATATTCAGCTGCATTCGGTTAGACTGGAAGCTGACCCCAACACAGTTGGGAAAAGGCGAGGCAGATATATTTATTAGGTATACATAATTTAATGCGATGTGTCATATTAATTTGGGTTGGAGCTACCGCAGTGAAAGTCAGGCGTAGGGTTGTCGGCTTGATTGATTGATTACGAATATTATAGCGAGGTAGTTCTGAATGTTAATCACATATTTAAGACCGAATCTCGGTGTTTCTGATTGGGTAATAGATAGATAATAATAATTAAACGTGCTTGTCAATCAATCAATAATAAATATTAATAATTAAGTTTCATGATTTGGCCTTAGAGGTTAACGACCTATGGAATGTGAGTACAGCAATCATTGTGCCGATAGTCGAGACAGCCAATGGCGTGGCTGTGAGTTGTTCGCAAGAGATACCGCGCCCCCTGAACGCAAAGGGCACAAGAAGGAACATGGGTGGGTTTTAGTCAGTAAAAGTCTAACACTCCCTCCCGCCCCGCCCAGGGCGGGTGAAGTTATTTGATGATTTCCCACCCACCAAAAAAAAAAAAAGCCAATAGCGAAAGCTAATAGCCAAGAGCCCCGACCAACACCTCAGGAGGCTCTGGTTGGGCGGTTGGGTCAGTACTTTAAGACACGGCTCGTTTTATTAGGAGATTCCTTTCTCAGGTGCTTTGACCATCGCTATCTTGGATCCTGGTCCCGACGCCGCGCGCCGGTGGGCGACTATTTATATTTTTTAAATGTTTTTATTTTTATATAAATATTTTCATGAATAAATGTCAATATTAGTAGTACCTAGCTTCTCTTTCCATGGCAGGGCAAAGGCCTCTTCTCATAAAGAGAAAGCACGGGCATTGGTAACCACACATATTTATTGTAAATACAATGTAGGTTTTTCCTCACGATGTGTAATTATGGACTGCACTCATTTACGTTTATATTCATAAGCAATTCCTTGTTCTCTCTGCTTAAAATAAACTCCATACAATCGTCTATATAAATCAGCATCTTATGGCGTGGTCACATTGTCTCAAAAGCCGCAAGATTATGTTAGACAGAAATGCCTTAATCTGCCCCAAGACCCTGTGGTTTGCCCAAGATGTACTGATTGATGTATCTCTTGCCCAAGGCTAGTTGGTTTCGCTACAAGGGCTCACGAAGTAATAATATATGAAAATTAATCATTAGGGATTGTTCTGAATATCTTAAATCTAATCTCTGGAGGGTTTAAAAGATAATTGGGTGTCAATCATAACGGTAGAGGGGTTATTTTATGTTTATGCTTTTGATAAATTTAAAATTAAAAATGCACCCTCTTTTGTTTTCAGAAATTAAAAAGATTAGATATCTTTTTATTTGCGTCTAAAGTTTGTTTAGCTTTTACAGCGGGAAAAATAAAATTTTGGTTAAAATTTTTAGGGAGATAACCGTTCTATATTATTGTGTATGACTAATAGATTTGGATAGGATTTCTCAACAATTTATTAAATCTACACTGCTTTAGTGGTCAAATGCGTCGTGTGTCAGTAATGAGCTTAGCATTTTTTTTTTTTTTTGGTGGGTGGGAAATCATCAAATAACTTCTCCCGCCCTGGGCGGGGCGGCAGGGAGTGTCAGACTTTTACTGACTAAAACCCACCCATGTTCCTTCTTGTGCCCTTTGCGTTCCGGGGGCGCGGTATCTCTTGCGAACAACCCGCAGCCCCGGCAGGCATCGGCCCTCAGTGGCCCCTTCCCTTTGCTGACATCTCTTTGAGGCGCGCGTGGAACACGAACGCGCCGTCGACACGGCCTGTCGTTACGTAACGTAAGGACGGTGAGCTACCCATTGCTCACCGTCCACAGGCCCGTATCTACGGTGGCCGGGAGTCGTCTCGCGGCTCCCGACGTCCGGAGCGTCTACCGCGGCGGCTGGGACGGGAGAACCGCTGTCTCAACCATCCCGCCGCCTCCTTCTCAAGCATTACTGCCTCGCAGAAGGAGGCGACTGCATCCCATTCCCTCTCGCTCCGGACCATGGCTTCACCAGGGCCGGACGCGAGAGTTCGCCGCCGCCGATGGCCGCCACGAGGACTCGGCGATGCTCCGCCCAAGCGGGGCATACCGCCACGGTGTGCTCCACCTTGTCCTCGGGGCGATCCACACAATGGTGACACCCGGACGTTTCCTCCCGCCCGATGAGGTGCAGGAACCTCCCAAAACACCCGTGTCCGGTGAGGACCTGCGTCAGGCGGTAGGTGAGGGCGCCGTGGCGCCTCTCCAGCCACTCCTCAAAGAGGGGACTTACCGCCTCTATTAAGGCGTGCCCAGCATGAGGTTGCGACAGTCGCTGTCTCCATGTTGCCATGAGATCGAGCCGGAGGTCGGCCCGCCGAGCGGCAATTTGCCGCGGTGGCGGACTCTCCCTAGTACCTCCACGCGCCACTCGTACAGGCAATGAGCTTAGCATGAAAGAATCATTTATAAAGATAAATATTAATAATACCAGCCTATTACAGTCCCACTGCAGGGTAAACCTCTCTTCTCATGCAGAGAAGCCACGGGCATCGATCACCACTCTTGCTCAAGGTGGATTGATAATTTCAGACTTATATAAATTATAAGTCCAGGTTTTCTTACGTTGCTTTTCTCTTTTTGTCTAAAACTTAGAAAGTACATATGAATTTGAAAAAAATACTCTGCTACTTCGCCGGTTTCGAACTTGCAACCTCGTGCATCGGAGGCTGGCACTTTAACAACTAGGCTGTTACGACATATATAACTAAAAACAAAACAACAGTCAATGATGATCTTAAAATTTAAACATACCATACCATCACGCCTGTATTCCCCGAAGGATTAGACAGAGATGTACTTATGAACACCTATAGTTCGCTGGTATGTTTTAGGTCTCATATAAAGGGGGCGATCCTATTGCCATTAACCGGGCACAAATCCTAACATCGAGTTGCTACTGAGAATATCATAGAAAAATCCAATAACGATTAGCTCGACTTGGGAATCGCACCCAAGACCTACAGCGTAGCAGACAGGCTAACGAGGCAGTTATTTTATAATTTTTGGACCCATAGCCGCGTTTATCACAGCATTAGTAGCGTTGTTAATGACCTCTAAAGTGCAGGTGTAGGGACACTTTGGTATGATGATATATCCAACTATAACGTGGAAATAAATAACTGCTGAGCCATAGAAGACTGAAAGAAAGAAAAAGAGAAAGAAATATTCTTTATTGTCGCATAAACACGATACATACAATACATTCTTTATTCCCACTTTAAACAATGCGCCGCCATTCCCGCCAGCTTCATTAGTCTGAATACACAGCATGCTAATACCAATACACAATTTATGAGAAGCGTACCGTGAATGCTTAATGCAATCCAATTCTTTATGGTTGCCCGGTTTCCTCGCTTTGCCTGGTTGCCCGCTTCACCCCACCACTTTAATTAGTTCGTACTTAAATTCTACATGTAATATTCGCTCTGGCAACATTTTTATTGGTTTCCCTCATTTTTTCTTTACGTTTTTGTGTTTATAATTTAAAAGTAGGAAGTTTGAAACGGAGTTTTTAAAATTTTTCATTCAATTTTCTTTTGGTTTTATAATGAAGTCATTCTGTCGGATATTTTAAGGTTTTGTAAATAGCTTTTTATGATGTAACTGTAATGAAATGAGGTTGAGTACATTTTTTTTTAAAGTGTCTGTTCAATGTTATATTCGGGTAGTTGATACCACCAATGAGATGACATTCTTCTTATGAGCTGTCAAAACGCGATTCCACCATTAATTTTGTACGGTGATTTCAAAGTAATTTATGAATTTCATATTTAACTAAAAACTAATCAGGATTTGGTGGCTAAAACATTTTTTTTTAATTTAGAGAATTTGTGACTTAAGCAAGCCAATTCCAATGTGTTTTTTTTTTATAAAAACAAGACATTTGTAACGTGGAAAAATAAATTACTTGTCTGTACAAAAATATTAGGTCTCCGAATCTAATTGTTTGCACTAAAAACAAATGATAGCAGAAACATTTGTGTACTGTAATTTAGTTAGCACCACTCCAATGATCACGAAAAACGTTAATTTCAACAAAATATCTTCATTTTGCATTCCCATTTCATTATGCTCACGGGTCACTGCGAAGGTTAAATGGGATAAAGGTCAAAAATGCCCGTCTGGGCTATTCTTGACTTTCACTGAAAATCTGTTATAATAATTGATATCAATATTATCTACTTTATTATTTATTATCTACTTTGTATATATTGTTTGTATGTATGTATATATGTATTTATTATTATATTTTATTCTTGAAAATTTTCAGTTCGTCTTCCTTGCACCTACTATATTTTGTCTCTGCATCATCCTAAGGTAGACTAGTAGAAAATGCCTAAGGCATTAAGTCCGCCTTTGTACGGTGTATTTTATTTTACATTTGTGCATAAAGCTTTAATAAATAAATAAAATAAATATTGTGCTTGTGTTGGGGTTTGTTTTGTTATTTTTTTCTTGTGATAGAGATTATTTCAATTTACAAATCACGCCAGTCCCGCTGAACGATTAAGGATGAAATTTGGTACAGAGATAGACTATAATCTGAAATAGCACATAGGCTACTTTTTATCCTGGTAAAATGTACGGTTCCCGTGAAAAAATATCTCAACATTGACACAAACGTAGTCACGGGCAGAGGCTAGTACTTACATAAATAGAAAACACACACACTTTCCGTTTATTTGAAAAACAAGAAAACTTATTCATCACTCGGCACAGTATTCCATTTCAACAAGACCCCTCATATTTATTTAGCACAAACAACCCAAACAAAATATGTGCAACCGCACTGTTCCATTCAAGCGTGTCCCCGCACTAATGTGTGCAGATCTTTACGGTCAAAGGAAACTAAAGATATACATACTTCATGCAGCGCGGAGGACAAAATGGACCAATTGTTTTACCTCTACGGGTCTTTTGTGGTACAAACATAGTGTGGGCAGTTGCGTGGCTTAATTAATTTATAAAGGCTACGCTTTGAAGCTGGTTCTATATGGACGCGAATTTGGCACAAATGTTAGTGGAAATGTTTTAGAAGGAAATAGAGGTAAAATTTGCGTTGAGGCGGGCTCTGATGGATGATCTGTATTTTTTGTTGTTGCTTTTTTTGATGAAGCCTCCGTGCAAATGTTTGTCAGACTAACAGATGTATCTTTTTGGTTTTCTGTACGCAAAGGGAGCTAAACGAAACAGTATTACTAAGATTACGGTTATCCGTCTTTGCAAAAATTCAAAAATTAAATCATGTATTTCAATTGGACCACTAAATGGCACTTTTGAACGTAATTAATTAGAAATTGCCCATTCCAAAAGGTAGTTTCGTATGGAGAAGAATGGGCAAGAAGCTTCACACTTACTCTTAAAAAAATGTATTATAATAAGTCGTGCAGGTACAATAATTCAATAAATTTAATTATGCGAATGTGAAGACGATTTACCATAAACAAACGTCATTCATTGTATGCAATGTATGTTCATTATAATATATTATGTATAATTCATTGTATGTAAATCGTCTTCGCAACGCATACGTTTCACAAGGTTGTATCTCTTGAACAATAATATGTAGACACTTGTAATTTTTATAGAGAGTGTATTACAATGGCTACTGCATCAACAATTAATAAAAACAAAATAAAGTTATGTTGTTATTTGTATGTAGTGTATAAATCATACGGTACGGAACCGTTCCTGTGCTATTCTGACTCGCACCATAACAATGATAAGCTGAATCTTGAGCGTGGTGATCAATCCGCGTGCCTTCTCTGAATAAGAAGTGGTCTATGCCCTGCAGTGGAACATTAATATGCTGGTATTATTTTTATTGATTTCTTAAGCTATGATGAAATTACTTTTTACTTGTCAACATTTTTCTTTGTAGGACAGCACCGTATCTACTTGTAACACGACCGTAGTCCACTTTCCTCAATGCAGTCTCAATCTCCTGTCTAATAAACATCAAAACACAATGTGTACCTGTCTAGTCTTTAACATGTCCACTATGGATTCCTTGTTTCCTGTCGTAAAGACTCGGTCGCCAGTGCCCGGCACTTGTAACTTCTGCCGGACACTTTTAGGAGTATATTTACGTTTAGTTGGCACGCAATCTCTTTCGAGACATTCCATACTTTATGGATACATAGATTTTTATTCTTTGATATTGTGGTAATTCAAGTTGATGTGATCGGTAATATAACAACGGGACTTTCTTTGGTTTGAACTCACGGATCGTCAGGTTGTTTCAAGGACTTGTCTGTTTCAGATATCTATCTCATTATAACAAAGTCTGAGCCGACTTAGCTGCGGGGGGTCTTACAGATTATAATTCAGTTCAGTGAGTTTGGTTTGCTAATGCAAAAGTCCCTACATTTTACTGATGTTTTTGACCTCTGCCTCATCCATTACCATTTTTAACCAATTTCTATAAATATTGGATGTCTAAAAGGAATTTGATTACACAATAAAATATGTTTAATAACCCTTCGATCATTGATAACGATAGTTACAGAAGATTTAACACGCAATGGTCCTAAAATTCTATCTTAATTTACCCTGAAATGGGCGGAAATTTTGGAAGGAATTCGCGACAAATATGTCATCCATTTTGTTATCAATGACAGTACGGTTAAGGATGTTGTTGTTGGGAAAGGGTTGAATATTTTACGGTTAGGTATGTCATATCAAGTGATATACGGGAAAGGAAAATATTATGGTTTCCCTGCGATGTTTTCGTTCGTTGTGGAATCTCGAGGCGAAGAGTTAATGATCTGTAATCAACCCTCCTTGTGAGGATGCTTAAGTAACAAGGTACACACAACAAAGGTAACAACTATCTATGGTTATCCTCCGCGAGCGCCGAATCTTAAATGTAGAACGTTTAGTGAAAGCTGGACATTCAACCTTTTATTTATTTATAGTTAATTAAAACGGCACAGGTCCAATTACATAACATTACATCCTTGTTACTATCCTTCTGAAAAGTCATTTTATCTTAACACGAGAACAAGAGGATTTACCTTGGAGGGCTATCCTACTGCTATTATAAGTGTGAAAGTTTGTGAGGATAGATGGATGTTTGTTACTCTTTCACGCTTAAACGGCTGAACGGATCTAGATGAAATTTGGCACTGAGAAAGATTGTAGTATGGAATTACACATAGGATACTTTTTATTCCGAAAAAATGTACGGTTCCCGGGGGATCATATATCAACTTTGACCCAGACGAAGTTGCGGGCATTAGGAACCAACACCAAGTAAGTATGATGATGTTATTAAATAAAGTTGGAAAAAATCGTTCCTTCTGTGAGCTTCCATGGCGTACACTGCGTAAATTAAATGACATTCAAGTATGAATATGACATTTTAATACCGCAGCACGACCTGATCACATTATACATAGAAGTGTCGCCACGAGAAAAGAATAATCTAATTAGTCGGCGTCTGCCAACAGATTGCATTAAAAACACACCTCATATCCAACACAATTCCATTTAAAAAATCCAACACAAACACTGCGTTACAGTAATACATACAGAGTCTATTTTCATGTAGTTGCTCGCATGCTAATATATATTCAATTTATGGGTCCTATTAAAGACATTGCATTGGCAAGTGGAATGGTTCTTAGTCTAAGCACGTTGCTTGCTCGTATGGGTCCGACTACGGAATATTAACAATCCTGCCGCATGTACCCTGGTTGAGAAAACTGCCTTTTAGTAGACAGAGAAAAATAAAATCTTGCTGCTACGCCTCGTGCGAATGAAATAAACATTTCGGAGATAGTTTTGCATGGTAACTAGGCTGTGCTGTGTTCTGGATTTTGTGGGAGGAGACTGCCATAAAAGTTGTGTTTTGTTTTTATGGTTCCGTAACCAAAGGGTAAAAAGGGACCCTATTACTAAGACTCCGCTGTCTGTCCGTCCGTCCGTCTGTCTGTCTACCACTAGGCTGTATCGCATGAGCGATGATAGTCAAACAACATAAAATACTGAAAAATAGAATAATATAAACATTTAAGGGGGGTCCGATACAACAAACGTGATTTTTTTTGTCGTTTATATAGATAATGGTACCGAACCCTTCGTGCACGAGTCCGACTCGCATTTAGCCGGTTTTTTTTTCTGATATCAAATACGTATATGACAGCAGTAAAGTGTCATACGTAAGCATGAGTTCTGCAAGTGAATGGAATTGTATTTTATTGTAGTGCGGCCCTCAGTCACTGGCCTTACATAATTTCGATTTCTTTTATACATTTTTACATGTTATATTTTAATTTTTTATTTAGCAGACGCAAAAAAGAAATCTTATGAAATTGTGGACGGCCATTACTTTTCGAAAATGGTGCTCGAATAACGAAGCAATTGTTTTTTGTCAAATTCCACGCGGACGAAGCCGCGTGTAACAGATAGTTTGCTAAATAAACTGCAGTAGGTACTGTTATATTGTACATACTAAATTAAGTCCAAGTGTAAGATATTTAAGCACGTGCCAAGTTTCGTCCGGCGTGCAAAGAGGTAATTATTCTTTAAGGTTTAAACTTTGTTTAAATACGAAATAAAAGGTTGCGAGAGGTTAATAGACCTTATGTATCTAGCTTTAGAAGGCAATGTTCAGTAAAAGTGCATTGAATTTTCTTTTTCTAAATGAAAATGGCTTTTTCTATCTGCACAGGACTTTTTTCTGAATGAAAACTTCTTTATTGTTTTTTTTTTAAATAACAAGAAAACTGTGTGAGGATTTTAGTGAGAACTCGTTGGTTGTTATAAAAAAAACAATAATTTTAGTGTCGAGATAAAATATTGGTTAAAAAAAAATATAAATGAATTACCAACGACCATGAATCACCAAATAGGCAGAATACATAATAATATATGGGCCAGAAATGGCAGAGTACTGGAAGACTATGCACAGTTGGGCAAAGGCCTCTCTAATTGTCCAGCAGTGGGACAGTAAGGGTTTAAAAAAAAAAACATTAATAAACCTTCACAAATAAATTACAACTTCCTTTAATTTTGGTTTACCGGAGGCGTATTTTGAAACCAGTAAAAATACCGACTTCAGAAATTGCCTCGAGCACTTTACGAGTATCCTATTTGATCATTTATACAGAACGGAGATAATAAAGCAAGGCTGTTTGGGTAATCAATATTGGTCAAGGTTTTTCGGAAGTTCCACCAAAACATCCATTCAATGTACTCGACCTTACCTTACAAGGAAGTAGGTATGTAATGAGGCGAATCCGCTTAATGAGCCACGATCCTTAATGGATAGCGCATTGATGTACCTTTTGGATGTTTGTTGGGCAAAGTTGAGATGATTGATTTTAGTATGTTAGTTTTATTATTGTACTTTATGTTTCTTTTGCCCTGTTAGTCTAGTGGTGCGTGGCAGCGTGGGGTCTTGGCTTTAATTCCCAGGTCGGTAAAACATTAGGTTTCTCCATTAGGAATTTCTCAGTAGCAGTCCGGAGTTTTGAAGTTTGTGGTACCGCCGAGCCTCGGAAAGGATGTAAAGCCGTTGGTCCTGCGTCTAATGTATCTCCGGTTGCGTCGGATTGCCGTCCCATCAGGCTATGAGAGTGAGGGAAGAGGGAGTTTTTTTTTTTTTTTTGGTATGTGGGAAATCATTAAATAACTTCTCCCGCCCTGGGCGGGGCGGGAGGGAGTGTCAGACTTTTACTGACTAAAACCCACCCATGTTCCTTCTTGTGCCCTTTGCGTTCCGGGGGCGCGGTATCTCTTGCGAACAACCCGCAGCCCCGGCAGGCATCGGCCCTCAGTGGCCCCTTCCTTTTGCTGACATCTCTTTGAGGCGCGCGTGGAACACGAACGCGCCGTCGATACGGCAGGGAAGAGGGAGTGGACCTGTTTGCACACACACTTGTGTACTACAGAATCTCCTGCATGCTTGACTGGTCTAATAAATTCGGTTTTATAGTATTGTTGTCCTTTGGAAGGCGTATAAGGGGCCGAAGCGAACATGCAGAGGCCCGTAAGGTAATTATAGATGAAGTGAGACACCAACAGACGATGCTATTGCACTCAAGGACAATCTAGTGAACCCTTATTATTAGTCCTCCGACCGAAATTCGATCACTGTGACGCTCCCGCTTCCCTCACTTATATTACAATATTATTTTGAACTAGCTTTTGCCCGCAACTTTATACTATATCATGCCTCGTCCGTCTAGTGATCCTAAGCGTTACTGCTACGGTAGAGGTCTTGGGTTCGATTCCTAGGTCGAGCAAAAAGTGTTATTGGGTTTGTATGAAATTAGGTTAGTAGGTAATGGACCTATTTCTTGGGACCTAAACGTACCGGCGAACTGTGGGTGTAGTAAATCGGTACACCTCTGTCTAACCCTTCAGGGAATACAGGCGTGATGGTATGCATGTGTTTATCCTATATCGACTCCTATGACAGTAGACAAATAATCGTGTAGTTCAGTAAAGTACTAAAGCAGACCAGTACCCACTACTGAAGCTTAGCGCGCCGAAACAAACAAATATTATTGATATATTAAAGTATGCGAATTCCAAACGTAATTTTCTAAGACCAACTTTATAGTAAATTATATAAGCAAATAAATTCTAAAGCAAACAGTGCCATTTATTGCTTCAAAGTAAACAATGTACGTTCAAATTACGCGACAATATTTCCGTCCCGAGCGCAAACATCTCCATCGGATAAGCGAAATGAGCGAAAAATAAACAAAATATCGCTATTACTTACAACTTAATCGCTTATTTAATTTCTACCGTCTATATCTTCATTATTGCCATCTCTTTCCAACGTATAAAGAAAAAACGAGATAGAGAACTGTAACTCTACCCTTATGTCGAGCCCCTTCGCCTTAGTCGACGTAACAGAGATATTATAAGTATGTCCGTGGGGCTCAGTAATTAAAGTTAACGAACTTTGTATGCAAATGAGTCCTCTTTATCGTTTTTGGGTTAAAACATCTATTACACGACTTTATAAAGAGTCCCTGTGGTGTAGGGTGTGTAGAATATACCGGGTAACTTCATTTTGCCGAGTAACCATAGGGTGTCTTAGTTAGGAACGGAGTGGGAGCTTGAATGAGGTGTATGCAATGTAGCCCTTGTCAACCAACCAACAAATAAACTCTTCAGCTGTATAATATTAGTAAAGATATAAGTCTACTCGCGCCTTCTCTGTATGAGAAGAGGCCTTTCAATAACAGGCTGGTAATCTGGTATTATTATTATTTATATCTGATACAGTTTTGGAAAATTCTTATAGCTCCTAAATCTAAAACAACTAATTACTCTTGACTTACGCTCTACAGCTTGTCTAGTTCATACTCAGAACTCCCAAACAGTACGTTCTCGTAAAAAAGCGTCTAAGTAAATATCAGGGAACGTTAGAAAAACAAAGTAAAAAGGTTTTTCAAGCTTCCAAGTTTGATAGCAACCTTAGTGTTTATGTGCTATTGCATATTCTGAAAGGGGTACGCTCATACCGCTTCAAGTAAAAGGCTGTGTGTGTTTGTTTCTGCATGAATATAAGCGGAATGGTAATAGTAGTTCGTTGTGAGTTTGTACCTATTGTTCAGTAAGGTTTAGTTCACACCGAGACGCGACGCTACGCAGCGCAATTCGACTCAATGAAATGATTATCTTTTTGTGTAGTAAATAAAGTTACATTGTAAATCGATGTGCGCACAGCGTCGCGTCGCTTCTCGGTGTAAACTGACCCTTACTTGCTAGAATAAAAGCTGTAATATCCTGTATAGCTGTATTAATCTGACTTTTCGTTCACCCGCCATTTTTCAGGGGGTAAATGTCCTCATGTATTTGAACAACTTTTATAACAGAACCAATACTATAATATGATAAAAGAACACCTGTTCCCTACAAAAATGCACTACAACACGATCAAAATGTAAGAAAAAACTATTTTTTTATATATTTCGGGGTTGGTAACTTAGGAAAAGTTGTTCGTATTCATGAACACTTTCATATTTTATACTTCGTATTTATTCAAAAAAATTTAGCCCTGCTTAAATTATGTAGCGTCCAGCTATATCCAATATTAGTCAGAGTGAATCATGTGTCAAGTGAATACCGGGCTCTTGACTCTGGTAGCAGGAGGAACCGTGGGGTTGTAGTCGGTAAGTGTCCGACATAACACCGTCTTAACATCTTGAGTGCCATTGCTGCTAGGCATGACTGTCCCCTGACATTGATGTTAGTGCAGCGGACCAAGTCCCTGCTTACTATTTTGTACTACTTTTCTATCTCATGTATGGATCAAAGTTATCTGAATAAATAGATTTTATTATTATTTTTGAACATAAACACAAATACATAACATAAGATAGACATAAATGGCACAAAAAAAAAATATTATGTATTTTTTTTGTGTGTTTTTTTTTGTTTTCGGGGAATACTCCCCGAAGGGTTAGGCAGAGGTGTAACAATGTACACCCACAGTTTGCCGGTATGTTTAGGTCCCATATAAAAGGGGGTGAGCCTATTGCCATTAACCAGGCACAAAACCTAACTCTGAGCTGCTATTGAGAATTTCATAGAAAAACTCAATAAAACTTTTTGCTCGACCTAGTAATTGAACCCAAGACCTCTAGCGTAGCAGTCGCGCTTAGAACCAAAAGTTATCAAGTTACAATTTTTAAAATTTTTATCTGTCTGTTTGTTCCGGCTTATCTCCGAAACGGGTGAACCGATTTTGACGGGACTTTCACTCACAGATAGCTAATGTTATAAAAAGTAACTTAGGCTATTTTTTATTTATTTAAATAAAACAAAAAGGACGTTATGCGAAAACAAAATTTAAACCAATAAAATAGTGAAAGCGAACGAAGTCGCGGGCAACAGCTAGTTTCGAATAAAATCGTAACCATTCTTTTTGCTTCGCCGTAGTAGAGTAAATAATAAGTACTGATAGTCCTTATTTCTCTTTGATACTTTTTTATGTCTTTGTCAGCCATTAATTATAACGCACTTATCAGTAATTAACAGTTCCTAAGAACAACAGAGGGCTTTCTCTCTCATTACATAGTCTTTGTTTTATAAACAGCTTGTAATAAGACCTTCCTGAAGCACTAATGAGTTTGATGTCGTTTTTATATTCGACGTATTTATACCTAGATGCCTAAGGTGTAATAATCTTCTCGTTAGCACACCGCTGGCAGTGTACGGGGTGTAAAACGATACATCATACATACATATATAAACTCACGCCTTTTTCCCATGGCGGTAGGCAGAAACCACGGAACACCATCTACTACGATCCTTACATACTTCTTTTGCCTAGTCCACGTTCATACATGAACTTAGTTGATTTTTTTTTAGTTTTCGATCGTTGTAATTAAATTGAACGACATTTAAAAGGAATCTTTCCGAATATCTTCAACTAGCTTCCATCCGCGACTACGCTCGCGTGATTTTTTTCACCTGCGTTCAGTTACGTCTTTTGTTACAGCTACATTCAGGTGTACCTACTGTAAAAAAAATATTAGATAAGATGTCAAATGCTTGTCATAAATGTAGGTGATTTACAGCCTAAGATAAGAATGCGAACGTACTTAAAAATATGAGAATTACCCCTTAGATTATTATCAAGAATATCCATAACTTCACACAACGGCAACAAAAAAGTCTACTCTGAACTAGTCTCCTCAAAATGGCCTGTCATCGCCTCACAGTTACGTCCAAGGTTCAAATTAATGGCCACCATTTGGGGACGCCCCCATATCACTTTTTCGACTTCCAGGGACTGTCCTTTGAGATTTCCATGAAAAAATGTGCGATGTTCCTTATATTAGAAATCGTGGTGACAGTAAAAGGTTTTTGTTTGTATGTCACTCATTTCATGATGGCGAGAATGTACGGTCGAGTTTTTCGTGTGAACTATGTCCCATTGGGGGTAGGCAGAGGTATTGGATGTGGGTGTAATAGATGTCGTCATGTTTTTTTTGGTATTGAATATGAGATGGATATTTTTGTTGTGTAATTTATTTCGTGATTTTGTTTGGGAATTGTGGATTGAGATATGGAATTACTGTTTACGTACTGAATACGAGATTATTTAGTTTGATATTTGGAGGTATGAGAAACAGGGTGTAAAGTTCCTTATCCTCCATAGAAAAGTAAGGATCCTCCGACCAGAAGGGTATTGTGTCTGGTGGGCTACTGCCCAACGGTTGTTGTCGGGATTTGTAATGTATACAAATCGTCGCTGCGAACTTTGATTCGCGATCTAGGCAACGTTAGTTTGTCGTTGTCGTTCGCATGCAATTATTTTTTTTTTTTTTTGGTGGTGGGAAATCATCAAATAACTTCTCCCGCCCTGGGCGGGGCGAGAGGGAGTGTCAGACTTTTACTGACTAAAACCCACCCATGTTCCTTCTTGTGCCCTTTGCGTTCCGAGGGCGCGGTATCTCTTACGAACAACCCGCAGCCCCGGCGTCGTTCGCATGTTGGGCGATAGATATCGCTACAAATACAACAATCCATTATAAACGCAAAAGTAACTCTGCCTCTCAGTAACGCTTTCACAACTAAACCAATCAACCGATTTTGATATAATTGGTTACGAGATAAATTTAAACCCCAAGAAAGGACATGGGCTACTTTTAACCACTTCATCTGCGTTCGCGATAACCGACATTTACGCGGACGAAATATTGGGTGTCAAATTTGATATATTATGCTACAGGAACCGTACATTTTTCCCGGATAAAAAGTATCCGATGTGTTATATTCCACATTACAATCTATGTCAGTGCCAAATTTCATCCAGATCCGTTCAGCCGTTTAAATGTGAAAGAGTAATGAACATCCATCCATCCTCACAAACTTTCGCATCTATTTTATTAGTAGGAAGTAGGAAGATTGCTTTTCATAAAAACGTTTCTCACTCAACAAAATACTCCAAAACAGCAACACAATATTGGAATCCCGTCATGGCGTCAAGCAACTTGTAATATCCGGTCCAAACCAGATCGCTGGCTAAACAAAACACCCGGAGCCATGTTAGAAACATACACACTTGCAAATTCACTCTTGTTCTAAGTTAAAATGTTCTTACTCTTTCTAACGCTGAATAAGAAAAAGAGATAGAGTGCTCGTACTGGCATATGGTACAAAATTAAATAAGTTATTTTAGAAGTACTTGTGAAATTGTGTGTTTGTTGTTGTTTGTAATGTGTACCTACCTACTTTTATATTGTACTAACTTCTGCCAGCGTCTTCGTTCGCGCAGTTTTTTTCTCCCGCATTAAGTTTCGTCTTTGGTTACTGGTCATCTCCCGTGTGCCGTAGCGTGATGTTATGAAGCCTAAAGCCTTTCTCGATAAATGAACTATCCAACACAAAAAGATTTTTTCAATTCTAACCAGTAGTTCCTGAGATTAGCGCGTTCAACCAAACAAACAAACTCTTCAGCTTTATAATATTGGTCTAGATGAAACATGTTTATTTCATATTTTTTAAAGAAAGAAAAACCATTTATTCACCTGAAAGTGACGCACATAACATACAAACACACGCACGCACGAAAGTATTATACACAAGCGCAATTGCTACGCTAGAGGTCTTGGGTTCGATTCCCAGGTCGAGCAAAAAGTATTATTGGGTTTTTCTATGAAATTCTCAGTAGCAGCTCAGAGTTAGGATTTGTGCCCGGTTAATGGCAATAGGCTCGCCCCCTATTACATGGCACCTAAATATACCGGCGAACTTTGGGTGTACATTGTTACACCTCTGCCTAACCCTTCGGGGAATATAGGCGTGATGTTATGCTTACCTGGTGCAACTAATAATAACTAATGACATCGTAAAAATACCTTGCATAATATTCACTAGAAACATTTCCATCAATTCCTCTGTAAATTAAATTTTTATTACAGCAAATTTTAATCTGAAATGCTATTTCACGATTTTACCTAAATTGAATAGAGCGCGATACAAAAAATCTAGACTACCCAGCACTTTATTTAAGCGACTAGGTTTTAAATTCTCATATCTGAAGAAAAATGTGAAAGATAAGTTTGTTGTAATTTATGTGAACTGTACTCGCTTTGTTCTTGCACTTTATACTTAAAAATAGAATTTAGTTCACGGTTTTCGTAGTTTCATTGTATAGATTTGGATAAAAACGTATTTTTTTTCGCAACGGCGTAGCTCGGCTACGGCAGCTACAACAGCGTAGCAAAGACTTGAAATATGGGTTCAACAGTACGAATAGATTCGTATGTCAATAGTACAACTGTGAATATTTTCTCTTCTTTCAATTTAGAATTTGTTACACTACTTGCTACGCCGTAGCCGTCATTGCTACGTCAGCTACGGCGTAGCAAAAGAGTAGTACACATTCTTTATTTTATTTAAAAAAACGTTGCCACATACTAGGAATTTCTCTTGTATCGTAGGTGCGTTTACAAACATGTAAGCTCACATACTCAAATAGCCAGACCCTAAACAACTACCTGTAGGTCATACAAACATTTTGCTCCGTGCGGGAATCAAACCCACAACCACGGACGACTAGTGCAGCAGCCAATCGCTTAGCCACTGTGCTAACCGTGCGTTAAATTATAATAAGAACGCTACGAATGGTGTTCAAACTCACCACCTTCTCACTCACTAACTCTTCACTACAGATATAAAGAAAATAAGTTCTTAAATAAAAAAAAAAAAATTATTGTCCGGATTTAATTTAAAAGCCATTTCAGAAAATGCGATCATAAAATTCGTTTCCCTTAATTATGTGAAGTATATTAGCGGCCCCCTTCGTCCTTGGGGCCCCGGAATGTGGAAGGATTAATGGGGCCCGCAGCGATATGTCCGTTTTCATTTTTAGATTAACCTTACAGTGCTTCGGTTTTGCGTGTTTAGAAGGAAATGGTATCTGTTACAGACTGAGGTACTGGTGGGGTTGTGAAGGGAATTTGAGGGTTCAAATGGAGAGGCGATATAATGGAAGCCTTCTGTGGTTAGGGTCGTGAATTTGTTTATGATCGTAAAGGGATTTTAAATAAATATATAATATATTGTTCGCGTACCACGAGGATTGGTTCGAGGATTTGGTTATTAGAAGGACTTAGAGGAACCTTTTACAGCAGTATGATAGTACAGGCTAAAGAAAAAAAATCTAAAAATGCTATTCTAAATAGTACCTACGATAAGGAAATTTGTACTTTTATTTATTTATTTATGAAAACTTTATGCACAAATGTAATAAAATATACCGTACAAAGGCGGACTTAATGCCTTTGGAATTTTCTACCAGTCTACCTTAGGGAGATGCAGAGACAAAACACAGTAGGTGCAAGGAAGACGAACAGAAAATTTCCAAGAATAAAATATAATAATAAAATCATATATACATACATACAAACAAAATATACAAAGTAGAGAGAGATAAAAATACATAGGTGGAGAAATATAACAAACTAATTGTGGGACGAGTCTGCCAACTTCTTATGTAAATGCTCGCGAAGGCTTATTCTAACGTTTACATTCTCTTTACCCAACTGCGCGACTACTAAGATGAAGTTTTTCATGCTTATCTTTGTATACTTGTATACGGGTTTTTTTGGGTATTAATAAAACTATATACACAGAATGATTTTTAAAGAATTTTGAATGCTTCGCTTATGCTTGTTGAAGTTACAGTTCCTATAAAATAACTAGAGAATATGTTCTGTGGGTTCATACATTTTGAAACGTCTATCTATTTTTTACTAGACTGTACCGGACTCTTTAACTCAGTCACATTCTCTGTTTGCATATCCATTTCCAATCCAAATTCATAACCCAAATACTTCACCTAATTGACTTTCATACATGTATTTCTTTCAACCCTAAACCTTCGTATTAAGCATTCTATTTCCTTATTTAATATTCAGCGAGCGTTCGGACGGGCAACCCTACGATCACTCCTTAGCCTCCACATTCTATGAACGCAAAATTATCATATTTTAGATATTTGAACACAGCCAATTTTGTGGTTTAAAGGGAATAGCGTTCCTCACGAAACTGGTGATATTGCTTCTATTTAATTTTATGGTGATTTGGGTTATTTTTAGTTGGTCCTTAGTTGCGAATTGATTTTGTTTTAGTTAATATACATATTGCGTGAATATTTAAATATTATATTTTCCTTGCAGTACTATTGTATAAACATCTCCCTCGGTGAATTTAAGTAAAATTAAATTAAGTCTTAACTTATAGGTTATTCTATAAAATTTCTAAAGCTCGCTTTAGACGGTAAAACATTTTAATTTCATCATTCACTTACGATTAAGAAATTGTATGTTCAAATTGAGAACCATCTGGGTAATATCAATTGCTATGGGTCTGCAGACCCCATTATAATTTGGTCCTTCAAGCCGGATGTTCAAACATTCGAATGTTAAGACAAGGACAATGCAAATTAAACAAAACAATTAATGACAACAATAACTTAATTTTTTTTTCTTAAAGTGAATATATATATATTACGTCACTACAAAATGCTATTTATGATAAACATAATTTGTCAGAACCTTTTTCACACATTTGTATACAAGTCATATCTTATGAATGTCCGGCGCTACTCTGTCCCGAATATGCGAGAGGGTTATTTTTCTACCCTCGAGGTAAGGGTGTGAAGTGGAGAAGGGAAAAATGGACACTCACCGGTTTTTTTGGACGCGTATGTTTGAATTACGTTTGAAAGCAGCTTATTTTTCAAGTCCTAAACTAATGATATTTCTCGTTTAAAAGAAGAACGTATTTACCATTTTTGCCGTGGATGTAATTCAGGCAGAATGAGACCAAATAAGATAAAAATAAAGTTGTTTACGAAAATGTCAATGCACATTTATTGAAAATGCTCTCCAATTAATAAATAATAATCGTACCTTCAGAACGCATAATTTATTCAGAAATTATTGACGATGTCGTTAAAACTCCTCATTGCTTTCTGCTTCATTTTAATTTCAAGGTCAAGTTTGCGATTAGGGAATGATGACAAATAATTTGTATTGAAGTGCTTATAAATCTGTACTATATTCATAATATAAAGTTGTAACGTTTGTTTGTTTTATTTGTAAAAGGTAATAGGTACAGGGTTTATAGATAGCCTGTACCTATTTTCCGCAAAGCAGCTTTGCTGTGTTCCAGTTTAAGAGGCCGGTGTAATTACAAACACATGAGAAATTTTCAGCTTTGTCTCTGGAATGGCAACGCATCTACAAGGCTTTTTGTATTGCACATGTCCATACGCGGTAGTGACTACTTAACATCTGGTGGGCCGTCGTCTTGTTTGCCATTCAATGATATAAAAAAAAAAATCTCCAATACTCCTAACCGGATTCAGTTAATGCGTGCGTTGAAATTAGATATAATATATACAACAAACCTAAAGTGAGCTAACAGTACATTTGGCATATACGCCTCCAAGTCCATTAATCTAAGGTCGCCAGCGGACCTTAATGCAAATGATGGGCAACGTAGCACCATCCTAATTCACTACCTTTTCGATGTATATCACCTCATATGATACATCATGTGTTACGACAACGGTACGACTACGTTAGGAAAGGACCTTTTCGGTGAAAAAATCGCCATGTATTATTTTTTAAACTTGTCGCGTTCCGTATATTAAACTCTATAAACGATGACAATTTAAACTTGGGTTAATTTTTAGTCTGTGGAAGGTATTAGTTTTGAAATATGAAGTCAAATTCTACTAATTTAAAATTATCATCGACAAGCAATGTCAATGGTAAACTAGAGGCATTTTGGACAGATTGAGACTGAGATTGCAATAGTTTCTAATGCCTTGTAGAATTGCCTCCCTGTAGTATGTAAATTATTATCATCATCAACATCATCATGTCAGCCGCAGGACGTCCACTGCTGGACATAGGCCTCCCCCATAGATTTCCAAAAGGACCAATTGGAAGCGGCATAATATGGGGTGATATACATCGAAAAGATGCTGAGTTAGTATGTAAATAGTAAAACTAAATAGTAATTAAAGTCTTGTTAAGTTACAGCAGAAGTTAGTCCAAACATAAAAGAACGTTGCTACTCACCTACTTCTAGTAACGCTAAGTGCAGTAATTTAAGTTCTGCTGTTCCACATTTAAATCCTAATCTCAACCATATTGCCACGTAACATTACACCGAGATTCCAACTCGCTTCATTCTTAAGCCATATTCTGACGTCACAGTGCTCAACTCCGCGTTAAGTTTGAGAGCGCAGCACTGCAATATCCGGACGGAACATGTGTAGTGACGTCATACGAGGAGCAAACGCCTTCTAAGATAGCGGCCATATTGATCTAGATCCGGTTATTGCAATTGTATGAGAGAGGAGCTTTGGCAAGATGGGGGTTGGTTTTGAGAAATCTGAAATGATGTGCTTTTTATTTTATATTAAGTAAATAATACACAAAAAGTATGTAGATTATTGTTAATTTTCAAATTGGTAATACCACTAGATAGGATTTGGTTTTATTTGTATCTAACAAGCATAATTAATATCACCAGATAAAAAAAGAGGCTTTAAATGAAATAAATGTGTATTACATAAATATTGCATAAACTGCCTCGGTAGCCTAGTGGCCCTAAGCGCAACTGCTACGCTAGAGGTCTTGGGTTCGATTCCCAGGTCGAGCAAAAAATGTTATTGGGTTTTTCTATGAAATTCTCAGTAGCAGCTCGGAGTTAGGATTTGTGCCCGGTTAATGGCAATAGGCTCGCCCCTTATTACATGGGACCTAAATATACCGGCGAACGGTGGGTGTACATTGTTACACCTCTGCCTAACCCTTCGGGGAATACAGGCGTGATGGTATATATATACATAAATATGTGCGCAAAGAGAATAAAAAAAAAAAAAAATAACGGTGAAATTATGTTACGATTACTACCTATGTTTATGTTCTAACTTTCTTTTATTACTTTCTATGTTTTTAGTAAAAACAAGTTTGAAATGTTGTAACTATACTATAAAAAATAATAGTAAAACTAAACGTGCATACCTTTAATATTTATAAGTATGACTTCTCATAGTATTTTCACACTACCTGAATAAAAACGCCGTTTTCTAGCAAAATGTTTTGCTCAATGCCAGTTAATTTGATAAGCAGCATGCGTGGTTATCGGCTATGTGAGGAGTCTTTTAAAACCCCGTATTACCAATATAAACAAAAGTTACATTGATAAGTTCGCCTCGAAGGACCAATGCAGCATGAACATAAATAAATCGATAAACTATTAACAGTCGTCCATATTCTATAGTAAGACACGTGGCGGATATTAAAGAGTCTTCCATCGCCCACGCAAACTGGGCACGTTCCACGTCTTGTGAATACTCTGGTGTGCGGGAAAATGTCTTTAGAAGGCGACAACATATTTAGCTTATGTCATGTCTCGTTGCAGTGGAAAGTGTTGCGAAACTTTTCTTGCATGTTGCAAGAAGACATTTTTTCACTCTATATTGTACAGTTGCCAGCATATCAGGTCCTCCAATCAGTCAATTTCTTTAATAGTTTTTCAACTTTATTATAACAGAATAAGGTTCGTGTTAATTTGGTAAAATTTTACAGTTTGGGGTAGCTTGATGTGGTGGCGTCTGTACAAGTAATTTTAAGCCTCAACTGTTATTTAATTCAATCTAAAATCATTGCCGACCATCTAACTAGAATAAACGCCAATGTGACTGAAGAGAATAATAAACGGCAATCAAACTCCGGTCTATTTTCATGGGACTTATTTTTCGGTTGAAGTGTATAGTTGCAAAAAATGTTGGAAAAATGAGTCTGATTTAGTCATTTGCATGGAAATTTTCAATGTGACGCGACCCTGTAACATAAGCTAAGGGTGTTTTAGTAAAATGTAGCGCATACGCAATGAGGCGGAGTATGGGCGCGCGCTAAATTGTCTGTCAGTCTAACGGGACAAATAGAATTTGCGGGAAAATGTGCAGCTTCATTGGTTGATGGAGAATACTAAAGTTTTTTGTGTAATTTGAATTTTTTGTATTTATACGATGTGAATTTTTATCAAGACTTGTTGAAGATCTCATACACGAAGTAAGGAATCTTAGAGATTTTATTAAATTTGGACTTCGTGAACTTCGCGGTAAATGTTTTGTCCGAGTTTAATATTTACATTTCTAAAACGTCAGCTACCTTATGCTCAATTGTCTTGTGGTTCAGACACCTTTTTCTAGTTACAACTGACAAACACAGCTACTGAAAAAGTACTCCTCAATCATATTACCAGGCTTGAGTACTGACATGCATTAAATGGTCGGTTGACTGCACCTTTGATCTAGTAGACGCAAATGGGACTGCTGAACATGAGTCCTAGTTTCAATTCCCAGTTCAGCCAAAATATTATTGGATTGTTGTAGGAATTTTTCTGTACCAGTTTAGAGTTATGAAAATTGGTAAGCATCTAAAGCCGAACTCTTCTTGATCGTGTTAGATTGCCCTCTATACGAGATTGAGCGAAGACGGAATGTAACTGTACACATACCGTCACGCCTATATTCCCCGAAGGGTTAGGTAGAGGTGTACACCCCCAGTTTGCCGGTATGTTTAGGTCCCATGTAATAGGGGGCGAGCCTATTGCCAATAACCGGCCACAAATCCTAACTGCTACTGAGAATTTTATAGAAAAACTCAATAACACTTTTTGCTCGACGTGGGAATCGAACACAAGACCTCTAGCGTAGCCGTCGCGCTTAGGACCACTAGGCCAACGAGGCAGTTAACTGTAAGTGTAACTGTGTTTGCGCACACTAGTGCTCCATAATATCTTGATCAAGATTGGCCACCATGAACGAAATTCGACCGAGAACATAACATTCAATGGAATTTGAGAAACCAAAGGATTGTTACTATGACGATAGTCTTAGTGTCTTGCACCGAAGACTGCAATAAAGCTATATATACACTACAGGAGCCACTTCCCTGCAGGTAAATAAACCGATTACGGGTAATTTGTAACACCGTCTACTGCGCTCCAGCGGGCGAGAGCATATAAATTATTGTTTGTGCCTATTATAACAACATTATTTCGTATTAGTGTACAATCTACGTGTTTATTGTACATTCAGTGTGGTGGGACTTTTATTTTTCTATTTGCAGAAGTAATTTATTGGGTGGTGAAGCCTCGGGGTGTTGCTTTATATTTATATTCAGTTACGAAGATTTGTTGGGTGATATATTCTGTTCTTATTGTAATTTTTAGGGATTATGAGTGTGATATTTTAATATATTTGTAATGATAGGGTTTGAACTGCCTCGTTAGCCTAGTGGTGGTGGATTATTACAAAATAAGGACGTTATGTTAGAATTTGGGTAAGTATGTATTTGATAAGATAAAAACTAAATAATTATATATGGTGGAATTGATACGGTGACATAGAATTTAACTGCCTCGTTACCCTACGGGTCTTAAGCGCGACTGCTACGCTAGAGGTCTTGGGTTCGATTCCCAGGTCGAGCAAAAAGTGTTATTGGGTTTTTCTATGACTTTCTCAGTAGTAGCTCGGAGTTAGGGTTTGGGCCCGGTTAATGGCAATAGGCTCGCCCCCTATTACATGGGACCTAAACATACCAACGAACTTTGGGTGTACATGGTTACACCTCTGCCTAACCCTTCGGGGAATACGATAATAGGCGTGATGGTATGTTACGTTGATAGAGTTTAGTTAAATATGCTTGCGAAATATTAAACATAATGCAGGTTTTCACTCTTGTTTACTGTCGCAAAAGAAAACTTGAAATACAGTTATGTATTTTCGAGATATTGAAGGACTTTTTGTTTTTTTTTTGGGGGGTGGGAAATCATCAAATAACTTCTCCCGCCCTGGGCGGGTGGGAGGGAGTGTCAGACTTTTACTGACTAAAACCCACCCATGTTCCTTCTTGTGCCTTTTGCGTTCGCGCGGCGCGGTATCTCTTACGAAAAACCCGCAGCCCCGGCAGGCATCGGCCCTCAGTGGCCCCTTCCTTTTGCTGACGTCTCTTTGAGGCGCGCGTGGAACACGAACGCGTCGTCGACACGGCTATTGAAAGACTTGATAAAAGGCTGTCATGCATTCAATAAATTCTATTAAAAACTTATGATTGTTGAAACAAGCCGACTGTCCACCTGATGTTAAGTGGTTACCTCTGCCTATAGACACCTGAAATCCTTGCATATACGTTGCCATTTCAGGGGCAAAGTTGAAATGTTTGATGTGCCTGTAATTTCACCGGCACCCATACCCTTCAAACCGGAACACACCAACGCTTCTTTGTGGTAGAAATACGTAATAATCGTATAATTATCAAAGTGGCCCAGCTTTGCATAAAATTGCACTACACTACACATTAGTCTGGTTGGTGGTTAGTTGGTTGGTGGTGGTGGTGGTCAGCGTATTGGTTGGTTGTCGGTTAGTAGATTGGGCGTTGTAATCGATATTCGGTTTAAAGAATATTTTTATTTTTTAACATGGTACATCTAGTATACTCGCCTTAACCACACAAAAGTTATCACACCAAGAACTCCAAAATAAAACTTTACAGAAAAACTTAAAACAGTTTTCAAGTTACCCAAGAAACAAATTCAAAGGCCAAAACACAGTTATAATTAATTTGAAATTATATAAAACGTCTTATTGTTCGTTAAGTAAATTTTAAAGAGGAGAATCCCCGTGTGAATTGGCCAGGCCTGATTTAACGGGGTTCGATTTATGTTTCGAGGGCACGCTAGAGGCGCCTACAGGGGAATGGTACAGGCCACGAGCGGGGAGCGATTTTCCGCAGTTATTTGTTTATTTATCGAAAAAAAAAACAAAATCACATCGGCATTATTCAACTTGTATGGTTACTACCTCCATATAAAGGGAAAAGTGGCTAAGTAAAAGGATAGATCCATCGTGGTTAAGCTTCACTCGCCACGGTCGGTCTCTGGATGGTTGACCATCCATGTCATGCCAAGCCGTAGATTCCAGCAAAAATTCGAAGATCTCTGAGCCAAAAACCCGAAAGATAAACAGTCTTATCAACGTGTATCGTGTTACCCAATAACTGGATAGTGGATGTCAGATAGGCAGTCGCTCCATATTAAATACGAGAATGCAGTTGCATTCGGTTAGATTGGAAGCTGACCCCAACAAAGCTAGGTAAATGCTAAGCAGGTGATGCGACAGAAAGTGTCATACAAGTTCTTGTAAAAGACTGGTTATTCGAATGTATAATAGGTATGTGCCTCTCCGGTGAAATAACTACCAATTTTTTGAAAGTACATCCCAATTGAAATTCGTCCAATAAATGACCAAAATAGTAGTATTAAGACCATTAAAAGACCAATACTTGGTTGAAGTAGAAAGTGGAATATCTCCGTTCGCTTGTACCTTGTGCTGGAGTAAGCGACTTAATTGAATTTAGCGATATACGCTCCGCTCCGGATTTGGAAAATGCTTGAAAACAACAGGACGTGTATTAAATATAATTTATACACTTACATGAGCAGATGAACTGCCTCGGTAGCCTAGTGGTCCTAAGCATATACAGGACAGGACCTAAGCATATCGGCAAACTGTGGGTGTACGTTGGTACACCTCTGCCTAACCCTTCGGGGAATATAGACGTGATGGTATGTGTATCTACATACCTATAGTAATAAGAGCTGAAGAGTATTTTTGTTTGTCTAAACGCGCTAATCTCTGGAACTAACAGTAGGATTGTTTTTTTTTTGGTTCATGAGGAATCGTATAGGCTATATAACATCACGACCACGGGAGCGGAGTAGTAATCAAAGACGTAACTTAACGCGGGTAAATAAAACCATAAAAACGAAGTCGCGGGTAGAAGCTAGTTAATATTAAACTCAAAATCCAGTTGGCAGTTATACTGTAGTAACGTGTAATAGGGCCGAGCTTATTACGCCATTAAGCGGGCGCAAATCCGCAGCCGTATTGCGTAATCTACTTACACTGGCAACGCGTATCATTTTGACAGTTTAACAATATTCATTGCGTTATTCACGCAATGAATATTGCAGCAATGGATTGCGGATATACTCCGAAATCCTTCGTGTTGCGACGTGTTTTTGGTGCTGATTTTTTATTAAATAGCTAGTTGACCGCCCCGACTTCGCATAGGTGCTAATTTCTGACTTTTTCGGTGGATTTGCCTAAAAAAACTTTTATAAAAACCCTGCCCGAGATATTACGAACACAACATAAAAGAAATCAGCAAAATCGGTTCAGCCGTTTTCGAGTTTTACGTTTAGCAACACATTTAGCCATTCGCCTAATTAATATAGATGATAACAATAAATCCATTTATTGCCCCCAACAGTTTACAGTCATAAAAACAGATAAATATAATAAGTACCTAACGTAAATTTTTCCGAAATGCAAATAAAATTATTGGTACATGATATAAAACTAAGTGGTTTCTCGCCGTCTATCCCTCTGTACGCTTAGATCTTTTAAACTACGCAACGAGTTTAATGCAGCAATAGATCTAGTGATTTAAGAGGAAGGTTTATACGTATAGAACGTCAAGCTACGACCAATGGGAGCAGAGCAGTAACCAAAGATGTAACTGAACGGCGACAACGCCGCGGAATATACAGGGTTATTTGTAAAACAATACAACCTTGCAGGACTGTATTACTATCATCATAAACAACAACTTTTGTTCTATATTTTTTTACAGAATCAAGCAACGCAAGCGCATTGAAGTGAATGACCGACTGAAGGATTTCCGTAAAATTGAAAATAGGTCATGTACAAAAACCCCCGCCGCCCTAACCCCGCTCCCTTCGCTATTTTACTATCGCTTTCGTTTGCTTCGCATAGACTTCGTAACATTTAGAGCGTTCAATTTAAATGTTTTTATTTTTGTATGAAAATCTGATGAACTAAAATATGATATTTTTTTAAATGTCATAGAACAAAAGTTGTTGATTATGATGTTAGTAACATAGTCCTAAGAGGTTGTCTATGTTTTACAAATAACCCTGTATAGCTAGTTAATAAAGAATAACATACCATCACGCCTGTATTCCCCGAAGGCTTAGGCAGAGGTGTACCAATGTGCACCCACAGTTCGCCGGTATGTTTTTAGGTCCCATGTAATAGGGGGCGAGCCTATTGTCATTAACCGGATCCGAATCAAATCCTAACTCCGAGCTGCTACTGAGAATTTCATAGAATAACCCAATAACACTTTTTGCTCGACCTGGGAATCGAACCCAAGACCTCTAGCATAGCAGTCGCGCTTAGGACCAATAGGCTAACGAGGTAGTTAAAAAGAAAAAAACAAGGTAATAAAGAATACAAACTATGAAAAGCAACGCAGTCTTAAAGTGTCCCCGTAAATGAATTCCTGTTCAATATTATTTTCCCGTAACCTACAAATAAGGCAACAGGCAAACTTTTAATGTGTAAGTCGCGGAAGACTTAGGTGGATCCGATGTCTAAGAGTCGGTTTAACATATTATACACCAGGAAGTTGGGAAGCGAAGTTTGATTATAGCATAAGTACGCCATACGTTTTAGCTTCGGCGTTCTCAGCTAAAGGTTTGTAGGTAAATGTACATAGATCCTTAGGTATATAGAATAGAATTTATTTATATCTGGTAAAACCCATGATAAAACAGAATACAACTTCAAAATACTGTCACAGAATATAAGAATAGAAATACTCAATATGCTTGACATCATGTTTTTTTAAAGTGATGGCGCATTTGTTTTGCCCATTCTTCTGCGTATGGTCACCACGAGTATCGACACGCACGGACCAATCGATGCGGCGTCGGCACCCGCTGCATCTTTCATTCCGCCAAAGGTATCTAAAAATGAACTTTTACGCAGGTAAATTTTGTACTCACGACTCCTGGCGAATACTGTAACTTTTAAAAGGGTAATTTTTTTTTTTTTGTAGAGATGATAGAGATATAGAGGTCTATATTTTTTTTTTTTTTTAACTTACTCAATTTATTATCATTTAATTCAATTAGACCATTACAAAAAAAAAAAACTTATTTCATATGATTATTAACTTAATAGTTAAAGGTCACAAAATAACCCGCCCCTAATCGTTCCCGGCGCAAAGGTACCCATAACACTCGCCGCGTTACCTCGCTGAATAGCGATGGCCAACCTTTGCACCAAGAACGACCCCGAGCGGGAGTCACCGGTTGCCTCCCCGAGTTTGCGGCCCAATTCCGCCACAAAACCCTTCGTCTCCACCGCTACCGGCACAAAATAGTAAGGCCGCTCCAAGGAAGCGTACTTGAGCCTTTTTGCAGAGCAAGCATCCTCAGCTGCGGCAGAGGCAGTGTGCAAGGTGCGACTCAGGTGACTGGCAGCGACAGTGCTGACGCAAGTTGCGTCCCAGATCAGGCACTTAAAGGGTAATTATATTTTTCACTTTCAATTCACATTTTATATTATTTTACGAATTCATAATACCAGCACATAATTATGTCACTGCGGGGAAAAGGCCTCTTTAACACTGAGGAGGCACGAGCATTGACACCCTTACCCTCGTTCGAGGAGGATTGACGATTTCAGATTTATATTAATTATAAGCCTCGGTAACTGCCTCGGTAGCCTAGTGGTCCTAAGCAAGACTGCTACGCTAGAGGTCTTGGGTTCGATTGTCAGGTCGAGCAAAAAGTGTCATTGGGTTTTTCTATGAAATTCTCGGTAGCAGCTCGGAGTTTGGATTTGTGCCCGGTTAATGGCAATAGGCTCGCCCCCTATTACATGGGACCTAAACTTACCGGCGAACTGTGGGTGTACATTGTACACCTCTGCCTAACCCTTCGGGGAATACAGGCGTGATGGTATGTGTATGTGTGTTATTAATTATAAGCCCAGGATCTCTTGCGTTGTTTTTCTTCACCGATGTTAGTGTTATTCAAGGTTAGCATCTACTCGCGACTTCGTTCACGTGGTTCTTTTTACCCACATTAAGTTACGTCTTTGGTTACTGTTCCACTTCTGTGTGCCATAGCATGATATTATGTAGCCTATAGCCGTCCTCGATAAATGGACTATCCAACACAAACATATTTTTCTAATTCAAACCAGTAGTTCTTGAGATTAGCGCGTTCAACCAAAGCAACAATCAATCAAACTCCTCAGCTTTATAACATTAGTGTAGATAAAAGTTAGAATGTACATATGAACTGAACTGAAAAAAATTACATTGGTACTTGCTTGGATTCGAACCCGCAATTTCATGCGTGAGAGGTAGTTGCCTAAATTGAAATACCTATTTATTATGTTATTCTATAGTCTCGTGGTCGCAAGCGCGACTGATTAGCGAGGGGTCCCGGGTTTGATTCCCAGGTTAGGCAAAAAGTGTTATTGGGTTTTTCCATTAGGATTTGCTTAGTAGCTTAGAGTTTAGAAGTTGGTGGTGTGATACCCCGTGCCTCGGAAAGCACGTAAAGCCGTTGATCCCGGCTATCATTAGTAGATCTATGACAGTCGTTACGGATAGTCAGAAGCCAGGAAGTCTAACCACCAGCCTAACCAAGAGGTATCGTTTTGCCTAGTAACTGGGTTGTGGAGGTCAGTTAGACAGTCGCTCCATGTGAAACACTGGTATTCAACTGTACCCGATTAGGCTGGAAGCCGTCCCCAACATAGTTGGGACAAGGGTAAGCAGATGATGATATAGTTTGAATAAATGCTAATAAAATAAACATATTCCAATAAATTTAAATATTTAAATTATATCTGATTTTGACAAATACTTTGAGTCAAAGCACATAAACCACAGACTTAAATTATTCATAATAGAATTTAATAATTCAACGTTTAATTTAATAATCGAATAATTTGATCGTCTATTCAATTTGGGATTAAATTAAACTATTTTAGGGTTAAAGTACTTTTATTCAACTTTAATCTAGCTTTATTTATTATTTTAAAACGTAAATCTTAATCCATAATTAAATATATATACAAAACTTATAAGGAAATATATTTAGTACAGTTTCAAAAACGCCATTTCTCGAGCTCATTGGGTATTAAGAAACTCGACCGCATCGCTGTCTATTAGACAACTGCCTAAAAGGCTGACTCTTTGGCCAAAGAATAGGCTAGTTCTCTGATCAGGTGAAGAGTCGACTAGCCGCTTGGCCACTTTTGGCACGCGAGCAGTCCATACGCGGACGATGTATAGACGATTCGGTGATCACTAAAACTCCGCGCGCTCGTTTATACCAGGCTCTCTGTACCTACTTCGTGCTGAACAAAACACGACCCTATCAACTTCATCAACTGTACTCAACTACCTTCCATAAACCAAGTATATTAAATTAGTAAACTTAGCATCATAAAACCCATCATATACCAGTAACTTGTATCAATAGAGATCACCATCTTAATCCTATAGCGATAACATTGTATCAAGCCACCAGTAAGGGTTAACTGTGAGGCCGTTAAACTACAGTTAAGCCCTGTTAACTGTTGAACCGATAGTTATAGCGGGTCAACGTCGTTAAGTATTTACGAGACTTGTCCAATCACAGGGTGACATTTCACTCGTATTGTGGATGTTGTATTGTTTTCGGCTTTATGAGGGTGAAGTAATTGTTTACTGTGGTATTTGGGGGTAGTAATATGATATTAATAACTAGCTTATAGGTTTGTGACGTGTAGCTAAAGGCCTTGCATGAGCGTGTCGACGTAAAGGCATCCAAAGTCAGATAATTTATTTCAATTAGGCCATTAGAAGACACTTTGGAACGACTTAAACAAGAAAACGAATTGGGTAGATGACACCACTAATCAATTGACGTACTTTTTATGAGCTGTCAAAACGCGATTTCCCCATGTATTTTGTACGATAATACAAATAATGACGTCACTATTTTGACATCTCAATTCACTAACCATTAGGATGTAGTGACAAAAGTAGAAAAGAGTATGCTTAGATGGTTCGGTCATGTTGAGAGGATGAGTGAAAGGCGACTAACGAAAGGGATTTATATTGCAGATGTGAGTGGCAACGCCGGGAGAGGACGCCCTAGAAAGACCTACCCTGACCTTATTGGTGGGGTTCTTCAGAACGGTCGTGTGCGCGGTACCCGTAACCAGCGTGCTTGTATGAACAGATGTATAAACGTGGTCGAGGCGAAAGAAGTATGTAAGGATCGTAGCAGGTGGCGTTCTGTGGTTTCTGCCTACCCCCATGGGAAAAAGGCGTGAATGTTTATATATATGTATGTTATTGATTTCAAATCAACAAAAAATCTAATTTTATAGTTATTTAAAAATTCATCGGGTTTTCAGTTGTGTCCTGGAATTATTGTTTAATGGTGTCATCTACCCAATTGAGTCTAGTTATTCCAGAAGTTGGAGAAGAATTGGCAAGAATCAGCAGCCTGGAGGATAGCATGATATAAATTAATATAGGTCTGAAATCGCCAATTCGCCTTCTTGAGCAAGCATGGTGATCAATGCTCGTGCCTTCTCTGTATGAGAAGAGGCTTTTGTCCTGCAGTGGGATAATAGTAGACTGGTATTATTAACGCACCACTTAAACACCTTCTGAAACACAGACCTCGTTGCCTACCTCGTTGGCCTAGTGGTCCTAAGCGCGACTGCTACGCTAGAGGTCTTAGGTTTGACTACCAGGTTGAGGAAAAAGTGCTGTTGGCTTTTACTATGAAAATCTCAGCAGCAGCTCGGAGTTAGGATTTGTGCCCGGTTAATGGCAGTAGGCTCGCCCCCTATTACATGGGACCAAAACATACCGGCAAACTGTGAGTATACATTGGTACACCTCTGCCTAACCCTTCGGGGAATACAGGCGTGATGGTATGTTATGTTTGAAACACAGGCGTGATGTTACTTATTACCTGAAGTGGTCTTTACTTGACCTGGAGTATAGTTAGATCCTCTAGTACCTCGTGGGTCATCTAGGAATGTGACCTTTGTGCTAATGCAATGCCCTAACCAAAGATGGCTACTTTGAAATCAGATTTATATCAGAAGCTTATTTGAAACAAAGTAATTTTGCTAAGGATCTAACTTCATCTATTTAACAAGAAAATAGTTTAACTAAGTAACTGGATATGGATTCACGACCCTTTACCCTTTAGTTGACTTTTAGTTATAACATTACTAGGTTTTGCACGCGGGTTTGCCTGCGTGGAATTTAAAGTCCAATTCGTTCTTAGTTGAAAGAAGCCTTTGTTCTGGAGTGAAGCAGTCTGTTATTATTATCATTATTAATAAAAAGTATTTATTTTTTAACAACAACAATGACAACATACCACCACGCCTGTATTCCCCGAAGGGTTAGGCAGAGGTGTACCAATGTACACCCACAGTGCGCCGGTATATTTAGGTCCCATTTAATAGGAGGCGAGCCTATTGCCATTAACCGGGCACAAATCCTAACTCCGAGCTGCTACTGAGAATTTCATAGAAAAACCCAATAATACTTTTTGGTAGTCCTGGAAATCGAACTCAAGACTTCAGTTGCGCTTGGTGCCACTAGGCTAACGAGGAAATTTCGAGGTTCTCCCATCCTGATAAAAAAAAAAACAAATATTAACCAATAGGTATAGAATGTATAAATTTTGGCCTAAACGAACAGTTCTACAAAACCATAAAATAACTAACTCAAGGCTAACTATAACAGTATCGTTATTTTAAAGGGATCTTAATAAACCTTAAACTACAGTTAACGAGATTTCAACGGTACTTATGTAAGGGGTTCACGTCATAAGTTCGTAAAGTATTATGGTTGTTACATTTTAACACGTGTCTAAATCAACACGGATTATCTTAAAATAAGGACGTTATGTTAGAATTTGGCTAAGTATGTTTTTGATAAGATAAAAACTAAATAATTATATACGGTGGAATTGATACGGTGACATAGAATTTAACTGCGTCGTTACCCTACTGGTCTTAAGCGCGACTGCTACGCTAGAGGTCTTGGAATCGATTCCCAGGTCGAGCAAAAAGTGTTATTGGGTTTTTTATGAAATTCTCAGTAGCAGCTCGGAGTTTTTGTGCCCGGTTAATGGCGATAGGCTCGCCCCCTATTACATGGGACCTAAACATACCGGCGAACTGTGGGTGTACATTGGTACACCTCTGCCTAACCATTCGGGGAACACAGGCGTGATAGTTTGTAATATTACACAGAATTTTAAAATTTTACGTCAGTTATTAATAAACAATCAGCTATTCTATTACCTCCTTAATATTGTGCAAAAAACTATACAAATAAATAAATTGAAGTGTCTATTTGTATTGTAAAACAATACCTTTTTTACAAAATGTTTACACGGTACTTACACGAAAAAATCGATTTTGAAAACTTTTGTCTGTCTGTTGTTTCCGGCTAATCTATGAAATGGCTGGACCAATTTTGATGGCATTCACTAGCAGATTGATCTGATGTTGTTATAAAGGCAGAAAAAACAAATCCGTGAAAACCGACATTCAGGCGTAAAATTAACAAGCATAAGCTATGTAGTTAGAATTAAAAAATCTAATTTAATAAACACATTTGTCGCTCACGGTACCCTTTTACTATTCATAATACATAATGTATTGTGTAACGTTTCATGGTCTGCCCGTATTGCACACAGAGTGATTTCTGTGGCCGCAAGCCACTGCACGCCACCGCACGCCACCTCACGCGACTGCATATTGCAAAACATGACACATCAACCCCGCAATAGCTGGCCGCGGTTTCATCGTTTGCCAAATTGAGTTTCAATGACTAGATATTGTATTTGTTTAGCAAATAAATACTGCCATTATTACAAAAATAAATATAACTTATTTATTTAGGATCTCCAACAAAAGATATACTAACATAAATCATGACATTAAAACAATAATTAACAAAAGTATTACGTTAGTGTACTCCTTCACTTATAGGAGACCACAGCTTGCTTAAGAATGTTAACAACTAGCTAACGACGTACCTAATTAAATAAATAATATTAAAATATGGAAACATCATAAAATAAGACTAATAATAAAATGAGATTAGTAAGAGAAATAACAATAATGGTATGAAAGAGAAGGGAGTCAGCGATAGCATGACGGTTAACAGGATAGTATGGAAGAAGAAAACGTATTGCGCCAACCCCAAGTAACATGCGATAAGGGCAGGAAGATGATGATGAGTAAAAGAAATAATAATAACAGTAATTATTAACTGCCTCGGCAGCCTAGTGATCTTAAGCACCACTGCTCAAAAACTGCCGTCGAGCAAAAAGTGTTATTGGGTTTTTCTATGAAATTCTCACTAGCAGCTCGGAGTTAGGATTTATGCCCGGTTAATGGCAATAGTCTCGCCCCCTATTACATGGGACCTAAAAACATATCGGCGAACTGTGTGTACATTGTTACACCTCTGCCTAATCCTTCGGGGAATACAGGCGTGATGGTATGTTATGTTATGTAGTAATTAATAATAAATCTTAACAAGATTTCTTAAATTGAACCAGAGACTCACAAATGTCTAAGTTTGTGGATTTAGTTAATATATTTTAGTGAGCTTATTATAACTACTTTAGTTATGTAACTATATGTATATTTATGTAATGTGTTATTAATTGTACGGCAGTCCCCAAACTAGGCAGCGGCTTGTTGTCAAATTATTTAATAGAAAAAAAAATTGTCGACAAAAGTTTGAGACTAAAAACAAGACATTAGAAAATATCTTAAAGAAAAATCCTTTTTCAAAAGTACAAGTTTATAGGTTCAATAGAAGTAGAAGAAACGCGAGTGAATCATAGATCACAAATCAAATCTGCGGGAGCCAAAATGACGTAAACACTACCCTATAATGGGATGAATCGGGACGAAACTTTAAAAGGGATTTTAACGTTTTATTTAAATATCGCAAAAAATAACAGAAATAATATAGTTTGTTTCCAACATGGACATTAAAATCTTAATTATAATTTAGTTAAAACAGAAGAGTTCTCTTTGGTAACAAACTATATTATTTCAAATTAAAAATCCCTTTTAAAATTTCGTCCCGATTCACCCCTGCATCCCTATTCACCCCGATTGACGGTACACTGTATTAGTACCTAGTAGTTGTCATAGTTTGTTGTCATGCGGAGACAGGGAGACAATACCTACTGACTGGTTCATTTTCTATGTCACGCATTCGGTTCTGTCAACGCTCTGGCTGGTAAATAATATTCAACCTCATTTTAATAGTTAATTCTCGACGGTTTGAATTATGAGATAAACATGGTTCGAAAATAGAACGGCCTTACTGTTCTATTTTCAAATAATGTTTATTTGACAGCTTCGAGGGCTGTCGCGGTTATAATAATGATCCAATTATTATTTTGAGTAGAAAATAGTACCTATAAGTGTTTGGGAAGTATAAAATTCTTATAATACCTAACCAATTTTTGTACTAAATATTCAGTTATGAAAGGAGAAAACAATGCCCTTACGGTCGCAGCGACTAATCTCGAAGAGTAGCCAAGTAAGCAGAAGATATTATTATAGTGCACACAGGTGCTCTCTCACTTTCCAAAATTCTTATAGTCCGATGAGACAATCCGACACAGCTAGGGAGATATCGGGTGGAACTTCAGACACCTACTGAAAAATTCGTGGTGGATAAACTCAATGTCAATGCCTCAACTGAATCAAAACTAATCATCTCCGCCCACGGCCGATTTCTTGACCGATTATAGGGCCCGATAATCGATCGTATGCGGAGACGCTAAAACTCCACTCTTCCCACGAGACCAACGGAGCGGTCAAAAAGAGTTACTAAGCAGTTGACAAACAGACACAATGTCCCTATAAATACCCATTCCCATAAAACTCCTCACTGAACCAAAACTCCTGTAATTCCTTTGGTAATGTAATAAAAAGGTAATCACAATCGTTTATGGAGTGTAGAGGTAGCTGAGTCGATGATCAGACATCGGCTCGTAAACGGGCCATAAAAAGTGTTGGCCGGATTGTGAGACCAAACAATGAGGTGTGTGGAGTCAGGAAGAAGGGTAGTTTGGATGCGGTAATACAGACTATAACTCACACCCAAAACCATTTATTTTAAACTTGCTTTTTCTCCCGACTTCGTCCGCGTAGATATTTTCACCCGTGCTAAGAACCATCTTTGGTTACTGCTCCGCTCCCGTGTTTCATAGCGTGATGATTATATAGTCTTTTTTTTCCGGATAGGAAATTAAAAGTTGAGTTCGCCCTGGGCGGGGCGGGAGGGAGTGTCATACTTTTACTGACTAAAACCCACCCATGTTTCTTCTTGTGCCCTTTGCGTTCCGGGTGCGCGGTATCTCTTACGAACAATCCGCAGTCCCGGCGGGCATTGGCCCTGAGTGGCCCATTCAAAAATTGCTGATATTTCTTTATCACACGCGAACGCGCCGTCGACACGGCCTGTCGTTATGCAACGTACGGACAGTGAGCTACTCCCGACGCCCGGAGCATCTACCGCGGCGGCTGGGACGGGAGGTTCTCTGCTTCAACTGTCCCGCCGCCTTCTTCTCAAGCATAACTGCTTCGCAGAAGACGGCGACTACTTTCCATTCCCCCTTGCTCCGGACCATGGCCTGCACCAGGGCCGGACGCGAGATTTTGCCGCCGCCGGGCGATTCTCCACCTAAGAGGGGCATACCGCCACGGTGTGCTCCACCGTGTCTTCGGGGCAATCCTCACAATGGTGATACTCGGCCTTATCCTCCCGCCCGATGAGTTGCAGGAACCTCCCGAAACAAGTTACATAGCCCGTGACACTCACAAATAACGTGGCTTTCATGGGTTAAAAAAAAAAGAATTTTCGAAATCGGTTCAGTAGATCACAGAACCTCACTAACTTTACCTCTTTATAATATTATATTCTTAGTATAGATTCAATCATGTTTCGAAAGATACGTGGCGCCATCTATTATCATAAGAACATTATTGTTGTTTTCCTCGGGAACAGTACTTTTTTTCGGCATGAAAGGTACCCTATGTCCATTTGTGTACACCTAAAAACGCATATGCATAATTACAGGTGATTGATTAAGTGGCAAACCTTCTTTCGTATTAGATAAGATAAACCATTTACAAGTATTTTTGAATGATCAAGGAGTCAGAAAGTTGAAGCTAGTTGCTTGTTCCAAAAGTAGATTCTTATGGAGAAGAACGAGCAAGAAACTCCATTAACACTCTTGTAAAATCAATTAAGAAATGATCAGTTCCAACTACAGGCACCCGTTTACGAACATGACGTGTAATAATAACCTGCACATCACATCTTATGGGAGTGTATTCTGTAACAGAATGAAGGCAATATTATGTTGCAATGTTGCATAGTCTACAAGTTATATCCGGAGTTGTCTACTATGAGACCCTTGTAGAAACTAGAACTCATTTCCGTGCGTTCAACCGATTATGCCATACCCCTAACTGGGCTCATATTTAAAGACCCGTTATAATAATACTAGCCTATTAATGTCCCACTGCAGCGCAGAGGCCTCTTCTCATACAGAGAAGGTACGAGAATTAATCACCACCCTTGCTCAAGGCGGATTGGCGATTTCAGACTTATATTATTTACAAGTCCAGGTTTCCTCACGATGTTTTCCTTCACCGATGTCAATGATGTTAAAGATAAACGTAGAAAGTACGTATGAATCGGAAAAGTCCTGGTATCGAACTAGCAACCTCATGTATGAGAGGCGAATGCTGTAACCACTGGCCCATCACGATTTTAATAAAGGATCTATTATGAAAAGGCCTGAAGCTTGGAGCCTGTAAAGTCCCAGTTGTGAACGACTCGTTATGCCTATTGGCTTTTGTTCTGCTTCCTGCTTGATACGGAGGGCAGTAAAAATATTAGTTTTCTTACTAAAAGGTAGGGAAGTGAAGAATGATTACTGCAGATTTTTATAGCTGCGCCACGTTGCAGAACCTATAAAAATACTCGTAAAAGTAGCGTTAAATGTCACTGTGTTCAGCATCATCTTTGGGTACTTCATTCTTTAATTTAGAAAGCAATTTTCAACATTATAACTGATTAACTAGTTGTATAATCACATCAATGTTGCACTGCAGTGCTATTCTGCTGAAATCTGTATCAATTTAGGTAAAGTGAGTTTGTGGTGAGGTGTTAATATTAGCATCAGGCGGGATCAGCTTATCTCAATCTTTACTGAGCATTTCACTCTTCTGTACTTGAAAGGTTTTTACAGAATAGACCGGCCGGCAGCTCAACCAAACATTTCAACCAAAACTTTAACGGATAACCCAGTCGATGTGTCCGATTTCTAGTCAAAGGCCTCTGGTATTCCAGAGACCTTGCAAATGCGTTGCCTTCCCAGAAATAAAGTTGAAATGTACCACACCCTTCAAATATGAACAGAGCAACGCTGTTTTGCGGCAGAAATAGGTATGGTGGTAGTAGTTCCTCGGAATAGCTCGTTCAAAAAGAGCTCTAGTACTCTCTATATGGGAAGAGGCCTTTGTCCTGAAGTGAGGCAATAATAGCTTCATATTATCATTACATCGACACATCGAAGAAGTATCTTTAGACGTGTATTGATGTAAATATGAATGTTTTCCAAACGACTTCGTACTTCCTTACATCGATGGTATCTTCACCTGGTACGTTTTACGATTGCCAACACGACACGTGTTCGTTAAGAGTACGTTACGGGGACGTAAACAGATCGTTCCGTGGTCGTTACGTGGCGTCGACGTCTCACGTAGGACTGTGACTGTAAAACTTAATAGTCGTAGTATTTACTGTGTTATTGTTAAACGATAAAAGTTTTCGTGACTGGTTTTCATGTATTTGTAATGGGTTTTATGGTATTGTAATGCTTGGTTAATCTGGTGTTTGAACTAGTGAGTAACCGCTTTGTAGCAAAACAAGAAGGCCTTGTATGTGCTCGCGGAATAAACGCAAAATAAATTTGATCGATTTTAAAATTGGAACTTCTAAGACATAACATACCATCACGCCTGCATTCCCCGAAGGGTTAGGCAGAGGTGTACCATTGTACACCCACAGTTTGCCGGTATGTTTTAGGTCCCATGTAATAGGGGGCGAGTCTATTGCCATTAACCGGACACAAATCCTAACTCCGAGCTGCTACTAAGAAATTCCCAATGGAAAAACCCAATAACACTTTGCTCGACCTGCGAATCGAACCCAGGACCCCATGCTCATCAGTGACGCTTGCGACTACGAGACCAACGGGGTAGTTCTAATAATATTTATTTAGTTTGGTTTTGATGTGAAACATCTGTAGCCGCACGTAAAACCACTGCTGGCGTGGCGACGCATGCCGTGGCGACGCGTTGCCACGCTATATATGGTAATAAAAAGAATTGAGTTGTCACAATTTAAAATATTTTTTGAATTTTGATTTTTTTAATAATTATTTAATGAAAATAATGTTTATTAAATAAACAGTCATCATTTTCTGGAAAAAAATGGTAATAATTTACTTTTACGTTATGGCATATTTAGTTCTGGTTATAAACTGTTCTTTTATGCATATTACTTGTACAAAATAATTTCTATGTTTCATATCTGCCAGACGTCCCGTGACGGCTCAAAATTTTTAAGACCGCAGGTTAACGCTGGTTGCAGGCCGCTTCCAACCGGTCCTTTGGAAATCTAAGTGGGAGGCGTATGTCCAGCAGCGGACGTCCTACGGCTGAGATGATGATGATGATGATGAATTTGATTTAGTGTGATTATAATGTAATCTAATGTAACCTACATTCCTTCCAAATAAATTATTTGATTTGATTTGACGGTTTTATCATAGGTTTTATTTATCACAAATTTTTGTGGGGTTTTAGTTGGTAAAAGTCTGACATAACCCTCGATTCTCTCCACACCGAGGGCATCCATGAGAATTGCCCCCCAAAAAAAAACTGTGAGCCGTCACGAGACGCCTGGTAGATGTGAAACATCAGAATCGTACAGTCGCCTGCGCATGGCGACGCGTCGTCCTCGATACCACTAGGTGCTACATATAGACTGTATATAATATCATCTTAGAACATCGCGACGCGTCGCCACGCCAGCAATCGGTTTTACGAACTGCTATAGAGATGTTTCACATCAAAACATGTAATGACAGTTGTTCCAACATTCGACTGGCTTCTTTACGTACTTGGAAGAAGCTTCATTACCATCTCGACTAGAGCCTTATCTAATACATCTGAGTCATACAATTACAACACAATTAAAGCCCAAGTCTTCATAATGAACTGCAGAACGCGACGTGACGTCACGTAGGCGTAGGTGTGAAGACTGAACTTGTTCGTTTGTAGTGTCGAGAGGAAAGTCGCGCTTATGTAGAGGGCCCTTACATGTACGTACGGCGTTTATGACCATCGTGTCCTGGCTTGCTTTATAATGCCGTTTTTAAAGTAAGTGTGGATGTTTTGATATTGTTGGTATAGTTAAGACAAGGTGGTATGTGAGCTTCAACATAACATGCCATCACGCCTGTATTCCCCGAAGGGTTAGGCAGAAGTGTAACAATGTACACCCACAGGTCGCCGGTATATTTAGGTCCCATGTAATAGGAGGCGAGCCTATTGCATTACCCGGGTACAAATCCAAACTCCGAGCTGCTACTGAGAATTTCATAGAAAAACCCAATAACACTTTTTGCTTGACTTGGGAATCGAACCCAAGACGTCTAGCTTAGCAGTTGCGCTTAGGACCACAAGGCTAACGAGGCAGTTATTATTTATAGTTACTTTTATTTTGTAGTTATTAGTTTATTATTATAATTATGTTAACAACATGAAAGTGGTTCCACTACTTACAAATACTTACATCTCCTGATGTTTTAATAAGAAAAAGCAGATTACTATTCCTAGCGAATATAAATAGCAAAGTTCTTTAACACTCCGTTCATATGTTCGCTGATAGCAACTAGATTCCATTGTAAGTTTTTTCGCATTATATCTTGCAGATAAAGAGTTTCCATTCCGGTGGTACGCTGCAAGAATAGCTATTGTTACTTTGTTTATAGAAGTCAATTTAAAAAAAAGTGAATATCAATGAAGTGCCTCGGTAGCTTAGTGGTCCTAAGTGTGACTGCTACGCTAGAGGTCTTAGGTCCGATTACCAGGTCGAGCAAAAGTGTTTATTGGGTTTTTCTATGAAATTTTTAGTAGCAGTTTGGAGTTAGGATTTGTGCCCGATTAATGGCAATAGGCTCGTCCCCTATTACATGGGACCTAAACATACTGGCGAACTGTGGGTGTACATTGTTACACCTCTGTCTAACCCTTCGGGGAATACAGGCGTGATGGTATGGGAATGGAACCCAATACCTCCAGCGTAGTAGTCGCGCTTAGGAAAACTAGGGCAACGATGCAGTTATACAGTACAATAAATACAAAAAGCCCTGTGTATCCATTATTTAAATAACAACACTATGAAACAATAGCAACAAACTAACAACCAAAAACATTTAAGTGTGGGACATGTTCCTCACACCGTGTGTATTATCTTTTCACCATATTATTCTGACTAACGACTTACAAACTACCATACTTTATGTGCTCCACTTGTCTCAAAGTTTTTTCTATTAAAACAAGTTTGAACTGGCCAGGTATTGTACAAGTTAAATTCGCCTCTCACCACTATCCGCCTCGAGGGAAATACGCGAAGTTAATGCAATTTAAACATTTATTTATATTCATATATGTGCAGTAAGAATTATTTGGGGCAATTTATTTGAGTATGGAACTGTTGTTTGTTGTACAATTGATTGGCTGCCAGGGGTTTGTTTTAAAGCGACAAATTTCGTGTGATTTTTGAGTTATTTCATGTTTATTTATAAAGTATCTATCTTTTTGCTGGCGGCTCCGTTCGCGTAAATGTTGGTTATCGTGGACGCTGAGAAAGTCGCAGAACTAAATGTAGTCTATATTTCAACCTTGCCCCATACCAAATTTCATCAAAATCGGTTTTGTGATTTAGTCGTGAAAGCATTTCAGACTTAATATGGATTTTCACTGTTTTGACAGGTGAATTTTTTGTGACGAATATAAGTTCTATTTAACTAAAGTCCAATTCTACTAATTACAAACTTTCAAGATTAACTCGCAATCTCATCTCAATGACAATCAATATCAAAAAAAGAATGTAAATTAAAAGCATTTCTTTTTACAGATTGAGAGTTAGATTGATTTGCGATCGATTCTAAAAGTCAGTAGAATTGCCAACCTGAGATTCGACTTTCAATTTAAAACTAATACCACTACTACGCAAAACGATATATTTAAACCAACTTCACAGAACATAGAAACCAATTCTCTCAAAAGGCACTATACCAAGAATAAAATTAATCTCGCAAAACATCAAAAGCCAAACGATATAAATATCAATTGACACTTTCTGTATTCCAAATAAATAGCACCAATTACATTCAAAAGGCGACATTCATATTCACGTCAAAGAAGAATTCGTTTCTTCATTCATAAAATCAAATATTGAAGAGGACAAAGAAGTAAGGCAGCATATTTTCATGTCCTTACAAAATTCGGGGAGGTAAGTAGTCATGACAAGGGTAAAATGTGCGAATGTCATAAAGTTATGGAAGGTACAGATATTGAATAATATATTATTTAACATGAGTTTCAGTTTGTGCGTTGATTTTTCTTGATCAGCGTCTTGTCGGAGCTTTGGCTTATGTTGTAAGTTGACGAAGAGCACAAGTTGGCATTTTATTGAATGACGCAAAAATTACCAGCTTTTTCCGTACCTAATTTATTTAAAATCGGTTCAGTGGTTTAGCCGTGAAACAGATAGGCAATTAGGATTTTTTTAGAATGGGACAACATCAAATTGGAGTAATTTGATGTTGTCCCATTCTAAAAAAATCCGCTACGGGCGGAAGGGTGTGTCAGATTCTTACTGACTAAAACCCCATGATCCTCCTAATGCCGTTTGCGATCCAGAGTCGCGGTAACTATTTCGAACAAACTCCGCACCTTTGTCAGGCACTCGCCCTAGCGGGCCCCGTCTACTATGCTGACATCTCTTTGAGATGCGCGTGGAACACAATGCGCCAGGCAGACAGAGCGTCTTTCACAAATTTAGTATTAAGTATAAAAGCATGAATTATGAACTGTAAACTTCAGAGCTACAGATAGATTTCCTATTATACTACGAATGTAACTGCCCCGTTGGTCTCGTGGTCGCAAGCGCGACTGATGAGCATGGGGTCATGGGTTCGATTCCCAGGTCAAGCAAAAAGTGTTAGTGAGTTTTTCGATGAAATTCTCAGTAGCAGCTCGGAGTTATGATTTCTGCCCGGTTAATGGCAATAGGCTCGCCCCCTATTACATGGGACCTTAACATACCGGCAAACAGTGGGTGTACACTGGTACACCTCTGCCTAACCCTTCGGGGAATACAGGCGTGATGGTATGTGTGTGTGTTCTTTATCTATGTTCATAATTTTAATCATTCTAAACTGACAAACTCTTTGACGGTATATAGTTAATAGCCCTCCAAGAAGCAGCCATAACACAAAACATTATTAAAACTAATAAAAAGAGTGTCCGTGGAGTATCTTGCTCGTTCTTCTCCATAGAGACCTACGTTTTGGAACGAGCAACTAGCTTCAACTTTGTGTCTTTTCTTGACAATTCGAAAGACCCTGTAAATGGTCTAATTGAAATAACTAGCTTTGACTTTCTCGACATTTTGCTGTTACTGAAGATGCTATGACCCACATGCACTCAGAGTTTTCCATTCCTGTGCCATACGATTTATTAAATATACCGCTTCCCTTTCCCCATAAAAGAAAATAAGCGGCGAAATACCTCATACATAACTTAAGCATGTCAGGGGACTCCACTCATCCCTGATGAATCTGTGCATAATGCAAATATCACCTGGGCTTCCTCAAGGCTCTATCATCGGACCACTTTTACTGTGAGCCTAAGCATGTTGGTAGGTGTAATAAAAACTATTTATACCAATGAAGTTTGTATGGGGTACGGATATAAAAGTGTTGTGACGTGGAAGTAGAACAAAGAATCGTGGAAAATATAACAAATATATTTTATTGTTTGTGTATGTGAGTTTATATGTTTGTAAACGCACCCGCGGTACAGGAGAAATCTTAGAGAAGGGAAACGTTTTGTTAGAAAAAAATATTCCGTACGTATTTTTGTATTTTGTTGTATTAGTAAATAGCCCACTTGATTGTTTTTTTTTTTTTAATTTGGCCTTTTTCTGTATCTTTTTCTTTGACTTTAAGTATGATGTAAAAACAGACGTTTCCTTATATTATTGGATGGCAAACCAGGCGACGGTCCACCTGATGTTAAGTGGTCACCACTGCTTAAAGACATCTGCAATACCAGAAGCCTTGCTGTTGCCATCCAAGAGGCAAAGATGATATGTATCATGTGCATGTCATCACACCGGCACCCATACTCTTTAAACCGGAACACAGTATAAAATATTCCCTTTTATTATTACAGTACGACAAACCAGCCAAATCTATAAATTCACATAATCCTTGATATTCTCAAACATATATACCACAAAACTAAGCTGCTATCCCAATTTTACAAATAAAACAACTTACTTCAATTTTCTCAAAAAACAAGACACTAGAAATCACTATTCCAATCGTATCTCCAACCAATACATCGGTGACGACAGCCAGACTTTCAGTTAGCACTAGATGGAATTCTAAAACAGCTCTCAGCGAGCCTTAGAGATAGCAAGGACATGAATACCGAAGCCCGGCTTACGATCGGCGCGCATTCTGAAACGTATTGTTGGAATGTCATTATTAGTTTGTAGGAATTGTTTTGTTCGTATGTTTGAATTGTTCGTTATTTTTGGTGAAAGTGTTGTTTCAAATGTTTGTAATCGACACTTATAGTTTACATACCATTATACCATCACGCCTGTATTCCCCGAAGGGTTAGGCAGATGTGTACCAATGTGCACCCACAGTTCGCCGGTATATTATAGGTCCCATGTAATAGGGGGCGAGCTTATTGCCATTAACCGGGCGCAAATCCAAAATCTCATGGAAGAATTTCATGGAAAAACCCAATAATACATTGTATATATAAACCCAATAATATATTATAGTATTCAATTTCACTTTCATTTCTAATAAGTACATAAAATATCTTTTACTTCGGCTTAGCTAAAAACAAAATTAATTTTTCTTTCCCAAAACGTAAAATATTGCCATTGATTTCAATGTAAATTATTGTCAAAAGAATATAAAAATAACTTTCAATTGAACCGTTTAAACAGCATTTAAAGGTAAAAACGGTTGACTTTGTTAATTGACTACTTATACGTTACCTACTTGAGTAGTCAAGTAACAATAACCTATAAAGCTTTTTGTGATGTTTCTGTTAACCTTTTGTGTTCTTCTATACAAATAATAAAGACATTTTTTGTTAGTTTGTACCGAATAAGCTTCGAAACTACTGGACCGATTTTAACCATTTTTTCACAAATATACAGCTTAAGTATCAGGAAGTAACATAAGCTATATAACATCACGCTACGACACACGGGAGCGGAGCAGTACTACACAAAAGACGTAAACGGTGAAAATAAAACCACGCGGACGAAGTCGCGGGCAGAGGCTAGTCTTAAATTAAATAAAAAAGAAAGAAAAAGCCTAAGTACCTTTTTTCTTGCCTACCAAATTAAGTAAAGCAACATCAATAATAATACCACTTGATATAAAATCGAAAACTCGCTAAAGCAAAATAAAATAAGTAGAAAATATAATGAGTCCCTATTACCCAGTGTTTGATCTCCAAGTACCAAGGAAAAACCAATTAAGGACTTTAAAGTAATCCTTTTCAACAATATCGTCTTTTATTGTACATACAAATAAGGGTAGGTACACTTGAAGGGTAATTTTGTAAAAGCCAAAGGTGAAAACGATCAATATGTTATGCTAAATACGGGCAAAGTTGCTGTTTTGCCCGCTTTGTTTTAATATGGCGGCAGGTCTGTTTACAAGGGGAAATTGAAAAAAGAAATCCCCTTCATGAATCGTGATATATCGATGGTTTTATGTGCGATGGTGTGATAACATCGGTCGGTAAGGTTAGAATTACATTAAAAATGGAGTAAGCTGCCATTATTTTGATGTCATTGTTTATTTGTGCCTTTGTGGTGCTTTGTTTTACGAGTAGTGCACGCTGTGAAAATATAGGACAACAAGTCATATTGAATTTAGTTCTAACGTTAAAAAAATTAAATCTAATTTCAGTAAGGGTTTTAAGACCGCAGGAAAACGCTGGATGCAGGCCACTTCCAACCGGTCCTTTTGAAAATCTATGGGGGAGCCGTTTGTCCAGCAGTGGACGTCTTACGGCTGATTTATGATGATGATAGATTTTGGTTGTAAATACTGAACTGTTATTGTTAGATAGTAGAGAGTATTAGAGCTCTTTGTGTTGGAGCCCGTACGGGGAAATGCTACCACCATACCTATTTCTGCCGCAAAGTAGCGTTGCTGTGTTCCGATTTGTAGGGTATGGGTGCCGTACACCGGCACCCATACCCTATTACAGGCCCATGAGACATTTTAACTGTCTCTGGCATGGTAACGCATATGCAAGGCCTCTCGTATTGCAGATAGGCAGTGGTGACCACTTAACATCAGGTGGGCTGTCGGCATATTTTCCATCTAATCATATTAAAAAAAAGGATATTTATCCTTTGGCGGTTCAACTTTTCCCATACAGAGAAGGCACGACTGTTGCTCAAGGCGGATTGGCGATTTCAGACTTATATTAATTAGTCCAGGTTTCCTTACAATGTTTTCCTTCACTGATGTCAGTGATGTTCAAGATAGACCAAAAAAGTACATAAAATGACATAGAAAAAAATCACATCGGTACTTGCCACCTACAGTCACTTACATAAGACGCGGCCGCCTTAACTATTGGGCCATCACACACATACATATATTTACACAAAATGGCTATACGTAGAAAAAATAAATATTTTTATTACAAATGCATGACAAAAAGCACGGAGTAGACGGGCGTGCCCACTTAAGCGAATAGTTTCTCAGGGCTCAGTTGCCCTCAACGCTAGTCGCTCGGGAAACAAAATTAGAAGAGACTCGACCGGTCCCCGCGTCCGCATCGCTCAAGTGTCGGACGTGTGCACTAGCATTTACGTTATTAAAATTATGTGTGTTGTTGTTGTGAGTACTCTCTTCTTAGTCTTACGTTTATTGTATAAAATAAATAAATAATTTAATTTTAATTTAACTGCCTCGGTAGCCTAGTGGTCCTAAGCGCGACTGCTACGCTAGAGGTCTTGGGTTCGAATCCCAGGTAGAGCAAAAAGTGTTATTGGGTTTTTCTATGAAATTCTCAGTAGCAGCTCGGAGTTAGGATTTGTGCCCGGTTAATGGCAATAGGCTCGCCCCCTATTACATGGGGCCTAAACATGCCGGCGAACTGTGGGTGTACATTGTTACACCTCTGCCTAACACTTCGGGAAATACAGGCGTGATGGTATGTGTATGTAAATAAATTTGCAGTGAAAAGAAATGTATGCACAATTTTTTTTTGTATTATAATATTGTAGAACAAAGAGTAGTGTGAACATTGTTCTTGTCTCCATACGAAAGTACCTATTGTAATGGACGACTTGAATTGAATAGTCAATTCTTTTTCTCTTGTAAATAACCTTTAAGAGTGTCTTTTAATGGTTTACCAGTAACAAATAAATGGACATTGCCTTCTGTTGGGAAGAAAACTTCTTGATTCACAGTGTAACAGTACCATCTCGATTTGATATTGGTTTGACCGGCATGTTATTTTTCTTATAGCCTTATTATATTTAAAAAAAAACGACTTCATTATCAAGTACAATATTTTTGGGCTCAATCTCCTTCCTAACGTATCAATGGCTAATATAGATCCTAAATAATATATTTTAGTTTATTTTTTCGTTGGAAAATAATTCAGCAACAACAACACTGCTCAATAATTAGGATTTAAAAATCTAAAGTCTTAAACGACTTTCTTTTCAAACAAAAAGAAACTTAGCTCCGCCCTAAGAACTTCTCCTGTATCGTGGATGCGTTTACAAACATATAAACTCACATACACAAACAGGCAGACCTGGAACAAATATCTGCAGGCCATTATTGGTTCCGTGTGGGTATTGAACCCAAGACACTCAGCACAGCAGCTAATGACTCAGCCACTGCGCCATCTATGCCGTCAAAGGTACTTACTAAAAACACACTAAAGGTAGGTAGTTCAAATTTGTTTTTCCCCAATGGACAATCATAAATTGTACTCTTCTCTATAATTTATGTACCACAACATAAACGCTACTGGCTTACGATATCACAGTACGAAATACCTTTTCTTTAAGAGAGAACAATAAATATTAAAGCTTACCTCAGTCGGTTTATCGCGCATAAGGCGGCAACCGTGAAAAACGGATAAATGTGGAATCCTCGCAAATCCCGTTGCCTGAAAAGTTTTGGAACGATACTTGTGTGTACCGGGCTTATGTCGTGTGGTTGAAGTCTTGATCTGTACTCAGGGCTGGCGAAATTAATTTCTCTTACTCAATTAATATTTTGAATGCAAAAGATTGCATCTTGCCGTTAATGGAGGCTTTCTGTCAGATCCAATACGGAAGACTCACTGTAATTGTTTTTAAATCTATGTTTTTAACTTTTTATGTGATTTCTTCTATTATCGGATCAGCACTTCCAGAGAATACCTCTTCCAAAATAAAACTAAAACGATATCTACTCGTACTATTATTTTATTGAATCTTTACTATCCTACTAATATTATAAATGCGAAGGTTTGTGAGGATGGATAGATGCATGGATGTATGGATGTTTGTTACTCTTTCACTCTTAAACGGTTGAACGGATCTGGATGAAATTAGGCATTGAGATAGATTGTACTGGAATAACACATAGAATACTTTTTCTCACAGAAAAACGTACGGTTCTCGTTGAAAATTAGGGCAAATTTTACGCGGGCGAAGCAGCGGTCTTAGAGATATTTAAACAAATACACAGTACAAAAAATGTAGCATTCAAAACAATTTTACTTGAACCAGCAACCCTAGCAATAGAGTCGTGTTCTCACTAGCGGATGCCGCGTTTATGTGCGCTGATAACGCGCAGTAACGCAAATGATGCTCACGATATATACTCATGTTATAACACCGCAGATACTGATCAATGTATCTGTACTTGGAACTTAGTTTACAAAGCAGTGGAGGCAAAACTACACAAGTACTCTTTAGTGGAACAGAAATACAAGCGGCGACGATTGCATCTGTACTTACTATGAGGTGTGTTGGTTGTAAATGTGAAACTAAAAATGTCAGGCTAGCACTTGCCGGGGCTGCGGGTGGTTCGTAAGAGATACCGCGCCCCCGGAACGCAATGGGCACAAGAAGGAACATGGGTGGGTTTTAGTCAGTAAAAGTTTGACACTCCCTCCCGCTCCGCACAGGGCGGGAGAAGTTATTTGGTTATTTCCCAACCCCCAAAAAAATAAAAAATAAAAAAAAGGCTAGCACTTGCAGAATAAAGGTTTCTTCTAATATAGGGAAGGACGGACGACCTGATTAAGAAGCGCCTGCATCTGTACTTACTATGAGGCGAGTCGGTGGGCAAATGTGACACTAAAAATATCAGGTTGGTACTTGCAGGGTAAAGGCTTCCTTTTATACACCACTATTTTTTAATTAGTATAAAAAAAATGGGGCTCTATGTGTACCAGTTACTGATCATATTTGTGTAGTCAAAAGTAAAAAAAAACAAAATCCTAAAATTGTCCACGAAATTTGGTCATAATTGGTAAATACATAATCGAATCATTCATTCATAACCGTTGCTACAACCATTGCTACTACAAAATACTACGCGTAGTGCTAATTTATAAGAGGAACTGCGCGCACGCTTTTTAAAAAAAATTCTCCATAAATTGAGTGATATGTTGGGATATAAACAAACGCTAGTAACTTTGCTGTTTATGAATATTATTTATTGAGACTTTACATATATGATAACAAGAACTTCTATAATAAGCCCTTCAAGTATTTGTACTAATTAAAAATTAGTGGTATGTAGGAAAGGACAGACGACCTGATTAAGACCGCAGGAAGGCGCTGGATGCAGGCCGCTTCCAACTGGGGCCGGTTGGAAATCTATGGGGGAGGTGAATGTCCAGCAGTGGATATCCTGCGGCTGATATGATGTTAATAATGGTGTAGGGAAGGCATGAGCATAGATACATTAATACTACAGACAGTTGTTTCGGGTCTGGCTGTTTGTGCATGTTAGTTTATATGTTTGTAAATGCATCCACGATACAGGAGAAATTCCTAGTGTGGGGGTAATGGTGAAAAAAAAAAAAAGAAATTACAATTGATGACCACGGCTGCTTAAAGTGATTTCAGACTTATACTGAGCAAATATTATTGCTTTTATTTTCGGTGTAAAAATCAATGTTTATAGTAGCGCAAAACCAGTTTTGGAAGAACATTTAAAATTATTTTGTTTTCAATTATTTTTTTTGTTGGAATTTTTATCATAAATATCTTGGTAAACAAAAGGTTCTCATGTAAGAATGACAGGAAGTCTGCGTGATTTTCAGTTCCGTTAAGTTTTTAATAACACCAGTTTGTTAAAAAGTTACTTCATAACTTACTTAAAATGAGCTGACGATGTTTCTCCATGTAAAACACAACCCCCCATTAATTTTATAAAAGTATCCCAGTTTTGCTACGGCGTAGCAGTAAGGACGATGTCACGGCTACGCTTGCTACGCTTACGTAGCAAAAGCTTTTTGTGTATCGGACGTGTATTTTGTCTGTTCCTTAATTATTTGAATACCAACGGTCATTTTCGGTTTTGAAAGAACTCTTTTGAACACTGGTTGTAACCGGATTTTAAAGGATCCGATTTTAATTAAAATATAACGGTATTTTAATTAAAATCGGATCATTTACGAGTTCTGTATTTCCACTAATAAACATAATTATGAAAATAATGTTTTTACAAAACGTTTGTGCTATGAAACCGAAAATATGTTAATTATTACTGGCCTGTGGACGGTGAGCAATGGGTAGCTCACCGTTCTTACGTTGCATAACGACAGGCAGTGTCGACGGCGCGTTCGTGTTCCACGCGCGCCTCAAAGAGATGTCAGCAAAAGGAAGGGGCCACTGAGGGCCGATGCCTGCCGGGGCTGCGGGTTGTTCGCAAGAGATACCGCGCCCCCGGAACGCAAAGGGCACAAGAAGGAATATGGGTGGGTTTTAGTCAGTAAAAGTCTGACACTCCCTCCCGCCCCGCCCAGGGCGGGAGAAGTTATTTGATGATTTCCCACGCACCAAAAAAAAAAAAGCATGTAATTATATAATTATGTAACATACCATCACGCCTGTATTTCCCGAAGGGTTTGGCAGAGGTGTACCAATGTAAACCCACAGTTCGCCAGTATGTTTCGGTCCCATGTAATAGGGGGCGAGCCTATTGCCCAATACACTTAAAAAAAAAAACCCAATAACACTTTTTGCTCGACCTGGGAATCGAACCCAGGACCTCTAGCGTAGCAGTCGCGCTTAGGACCACTAGGCTAACAAGGCAGTTATTATGTACTGTTTTAAGATTTCATTAATTATTATTGAAATACAATTTTATTATAACTTTAAAACCAATACTCCATTACAGCATCTACTGATTTTATATTTTGTTATATTATTAAATAATATACGGTCAACAAAAAAACAAAAGCTTGCCAGATTTAATTAAAGTTCTGTTTTTTAAACCGACGGATTTTCTACCATCACCAGACCAGTTAGGCAGAGGTGTAACAATGTACACCCACAGTTCGCCGGTATATTTAGGTCCCATGTAATAGGGGGCGAGCCTATTACCATTAACCGGGCACAAATCCTAACTCCGAGCTGCTACTGAGAATTTCATAGAAAAACCCAATAACACTTTTTGCTCGACCTGGGAATCGAACCCAAGACCTCTAGCGTAGCAGTCGCGCTTAGGACCACTAGGCTACCGAGGCGGTTTCGAGGATTTTCTGTGTATTCAATTTAGTTTTTTTTTCAATAACATTGGACAAAATTCTAAGGATTATGTGACTGGATGGAACACTCAACCTCCTTTGAAATCCTCCTTCGACTTTTTAGCAAACCATAACTATATCATCCTATCTAATTATGTCTTTTGTAGACTGTACTTACTTTATACGATTATGGGAATTTAAGAAACTACAAACAAACTAAAATCAGACTTTAAGTATGAAACGTACTATCACGCCTGTATTCCCCGAAGGATTAGGCAGAGGTGTACCAGTGTACACTCACAGTTCACCGGTATATTTTTAGGTCCCAATTAATAGAGGTCGAGCCTATTGCCATTAACCCGGCACTAATCCTAACTCCGAGCTGCTACAGAGGCCAATTGCCATTAACCGGGCACAAATCCTAATTCCAAGCTGAATAACTTCATTGAAAAACCCAATAACACTTTACTCGACCTGAATCGAACCCACGTATCAAAATATCTCCAGAATCTAATGATCTTTACTGTTCTTGATTTTATTGCCGTTTTTTCCAAAGGCTATCCTTCTAAAGTTCGGCACAGCGAGGCCGTTATTAGGATTAATGGTACTGACTGTGCTATCTTCGGCACATTCATTGTGCGCTAACAAATCGCTCTTAGCACCTCAGGCTCCATTGTCGGCCTTAAGCGATCAATGGCGGAGATCCTTTGGAGTTCTTTTTGTATACGTGAGTGTTTGATGATGTTGCGCATAATGGGCTGTACCTAGCGTTCATGTAGCTCTCGGTACTTTATTTGTTCTTGGTGCTTATAGTAGTGCTTTGAGTGGTTTGGATATTTAAAAGGCTTCGCTTTATAATCCATAACAATATGCGAAACTAAATTTGTCTATCTGTTACGGTTTCACTACAAAAACACTGAATCAATTTTGATGAAATTTAGTATAGGACTAAGTTTGAACCCGATAGGCTGCTGCGCCTGCAAAAACCAACATTAAAGCGGACGTAGCCGCGGTCAAAAGCTAGTTATATATAATATAACAAATAAATAGTATATCTATGTTTATAGTTATATTATAAAGCTCAAGAGTTTGTTTGTTCGTTTGTTTGGTAGAACGCGCTAATCTCAGAAACTACTGGTTTGAATTGAGTTGGATAGTTCACTCATCGAGGAAGGCTTATAGGCTATATAACATCACGCTACGACACACGGGAGTTGAGTAACGTAACAAAAACTCAACATAACCCTTCGGGGAATACAGGCGTGATATATTTAAAATGTACGGATTAGTATCCATTATTTTCCACAATACACCGCTGTAACCTACAATGTACTTGTCTGCTAATATCAAGCAGTTCTACAGAGTGACTTGGAGGCAAAGCCGGGATTAGTCAAGTTTAGAATGGCATTGCCATGTTCGGATCCAGTCGGATCCCGGGCTCGTGGCTCGGCGGCCAAGTAAGTTATTTAACACGATTCTGTTGAACTGATTGGACGGATTAGCGAGTTCGATTGTTTTGGCCGTTCATTCGTAGTTTTGGCCAGCTATGGAGTACCTGCCTAATGGAGTTAGTTCAATCCTTTATTAACTTACCACTCATAATTATGGCTGTGACTTTAGTGTAAAACCGCAAATTTTCAAAAAAAAAGTTAATCATGCGAGTATAATTTATTTAATTAATTATTAAGTAATTTTGCCTATGCAGGTAAAATTTGACAGATAGGCAAGTTGTTTAAATTAGTAGTAGGACAGGTAGTTTCTGTTACTATTCTATGATGTCTTATTTATTTTGCTTGTGAATGTCATAAAATTCATGTGTATCTTAATATTCTTAAAATATTTCTCATTAAGTGAAGTTTGTAGTACAATTTGGGTAATAAAGATTCTGATTTTATAACCACAAATACTCTTTGATTATCATGCAAACAAAATCGCGGGCAAAAGCACGTTACAACTGCAAATAATTAAAGCCTATCTAGTAAAAAAGATAATTATAATCTGAAATGAATAACTCTTTTAAAATTCCAATGAAAATATCTTGGTGTCTTCTTTAATTCCTCCACATGGTTCATAACTACCTCGAACCGCCTCGTTGGTCTAATGGTCCTAAGCGCGACTGCTATGCTAGAGGTCGTGGGTTTGATTCCCAGGTCAAGCAAAAAGTGTTATTGGGTTTTTCTATGAAATTCTCAGTGGCAGCTCGGAGTTTGGATTTGTGCCCGGTTAATGGCAATAGACTCGCCCCCTATTAAATGGTACCTAAACATACCGGCGAACTGTGGGTGTACATTGTTACACCTCTGCTTAACCCTTCGAGGAATACAGGCGTCATGTGGGTATGTATGGTTCATAAAAGGTAAAGTACTTTTTAATCAATTATTATCATTAAATTAAGGAGCAATTCTCTTCTGTCTTAATGAATTAATCTTAATGAACGCGGCTGAAGTTCCTTTTAAAAAATTAATTAGTTTCCTTGCCAAGTTATAATGAGAATACATTCCCTTTATACTGTTGCTTGTTTATTTAATAAATAAGGCGTTGTTAGTAGGTATGCATGCAAGAGTGGAGAAGACAGAAGTCTTATCATAGGGTTAAAGACACCTAGTGAAGCCGGAACATACAAGGTCTTTCTGTCATTGTGTTAGGCTCTCATACGAACCAAATTTATTTACAAAAATAAATTAAATAAATTTAAAATTAGTAACCATAGATAAACGCACAATTTGAATAATTTCGGTGTTGCCATTAAAATTAGTTAATTGCAAAAATAGTGGAATACAAATTCGACTACTTTTGCAATCAACAAATTTCACTGGCAACACCGAAATTATTCAAATTGTGCGTTTATCTATGGTAACGTAACTTCCGTTAACGCTAACGCTAACGCAAGTCTTAGTCGAAAAATAGGTGTTACTAAAGCCTAGATGAGGCTATTGTATAATTATAAAGCGTTGTGTAGAAATAAATACAGGAATCATACTGAATTAAGTGGTTTAATTACAATAATTGCGATATTGGTTCCTGAGATATTTAAGGTTTTACCTTCTAACGTTTTTTTACGAAAACATTGTTTGTTAGAGGTACTTCCAGACGGAAGTACAGGCCTAATTACAAAAAATATTTTACTGGAAGAAATCTACAATATTGCCGAGTGCTTGCTATGTTTTATATTATAGGTACTTGACATCTCTATAGATGCACAAAGTCGCGGGCAAAAGCTAGTTACCAATTTATAAGCTATAATAGCAACACCATCATTAAATTGCTCAAACTTCAACAATCCTAAGATAAAAACGCCAGCTTATTTTTGCCTCTCTGCAGGGCAAAGGCCTCTTCTCGTAGAGAGGAGGCACAAGCATTGACGATAACGCTATTCTAATGATTGCTCCAGGTTTCACTCGTGAAAAAGTCACATAGGTCCGGTGTTCAACCCGCAATTTCATACATGAGAGGCGGATTGGTCCATCACGACGCAGATTAGTAATTAATTGATTGATAACAATCTTATCAACATATTGAAACCTTCATAATCATCTTCTTTGTTTATGAACCTTAACATAACATACCATCACGCCTGTATTCCCCGAAGGGTTAGGCAGACGTGTACCAATGTACACCCACTGTTCGCCGGTATGTTTAGGTACCATGTAATAGGGGCGAGCCTATTGCCATTAACCGGGCACAAATCCTAACTCCGAGCTGCTACTAAGAATTTCGTAGAAAAACCCAATAACACTTTTTGCTCGAACTGGGAATCAAACCCAAGACCTCTAGCGTAGCAGTCGCACTTAGGACAACTAGACTACCGAGGCAGTTTATGAACCTTCTTTGTTCATATTTATAACGGTATGCGTATGTGAACGAAAGAGTTAACTTCGTTCCTCATTCGTTCGCGCAGTTAATAATTTAGTCGTGTGGGGACACCATAATTTTGTGAAAGCGATTACCGCGTGACGTCATAACGCAACATGAACGTATTCATACATTTATTATAAGATGTATCTTTGTCTTTCAGTTCGGGAGTTTAATGAGTTTTTTAAGTGGAATTAGCCGCTGGGGGTTTTTTGAAGCTTCCTCCATTGTTTTGAAGTAAATGTTTGGGTAAACAATTAGTAAAAACGTTTGCTTTGAGTTGGTTTTAATTAGTTTAATTAGATCGGGTTAGTAGGTACGTAGTGTACAGGGTGGTGGGACATTGTGACACAGGCTTTTATCGAGGGTTTAGTTTATGATTACACTGATTAATTATTTTCTTCGGTTTCGTACAAAGCAACACTTACACGGTCAAAATGTCTGGAACTGTAAATTTTGTTTTTAAATAACCGTCTCATGGATTTCTGTAATCATGTACAGAAGGCAAGCTAATTTGTGTTGTTAAAGAATTCAACAAACTAAAAAGGAAAAAAGTCTTAGGGGGTTTTTTTTATTTTATTTTTATTTTTTATTTTTTTTGGTGGGTGGGAAATCATCAAATAACTTCTCCCGCCCTGGGCGGGGCGGGAGGCAGTGTCAGACTTTTACTGACTAAAACCCACCCATGTTCCTTCGTGTGCCCTTTGCGTTCCGGGGGCGCGGTATCTCTTGCGAACAACCCGCAGCCCCGGCAGGCATCGGCCCTCAGTGGCCCCTTCCTTTTGCTGTAATCTCTTTGAGGCGCGCGTGGAACGCGAACGCGCTGTCGACACGGCCTGTCGTTATGCAACGTAAGGACGGTGAGCTAGCTTAGGGGGGTAATAAATTCTTTTTTTGTAATACGACGTTTCTCCGGTATAATGCCGTATAAATATATTTTGTCCTGTGCGGTAATGGAACCCGAGACCCGAAGCTTAGTAGCCAATGGCTAGGTCCAATTCACATATTACATACTTAAAAAAAACTGTCTGTCAGTCATACGGACTGACTATCAAGTCTCCATTATTTAATTTTGGAACAGCACTTAACTCATAATTCAATACTACGTAATAAAACGAGGTTGAACATATTCAAACCAACCAGAGTCTCTACCACAACCAAATTAAACATGAAACAAAACAAAAAACAGCAAGTTCTGAAACTGCATCACAAATCACAAGCTACCCACACTCTTGAGTAACGGCTGTAGCCGGTCAGTGCGCTTATTGGCCGGCCGGAATTACAGCCGTATCGCACATTAGTCACGGCCGGACAAAGGACGGATTGGCCGACGCTTGTAATTTGTCTGCGACGTAGGGCAGCCTGGTAAATAACCATATGTGGCAGTTAGCTTGCCATTTCACCGGGGCGTTTTGATAATTAGTGGGTTTTGGTATTATTCAATTTAAACCTAGATGCCTAAGATGTAATAATCTTCTTGTTAGCACGCCGATGGCATTGTACGGGGTGTAAAACGACACATCATACATGCATATATAAACTCACGCCTTTTTCCATTGGGGGAGGCAGAAACGACAGAACGCCACCTGCTACGATCCTTACATACTCCTTTCTCCTTGTCCACGTATCGCGTAGTGTATACTGAGCATAAAACTAGGTTGGATTGAGCAGCAATTATTGCTGGAAATTGACTCTTATGGAACTCTTTTGGAACGTAATACATTGTGGTTTTGGGTGTTTCTAATAATATGGGGGTCGACAAACCATCATACGCACCATCACGCCTGTATTCCCCGAAGGGTTAAGCAGGGGTGTACAAATGTATACCCGTATGTACGTTTAGATCCCATGTAATAGGTGGCGAGCCTATTGCCATTAACCGGGCACAAATATTAACTCCGAGCTGCTACTGAGAACTTTATAGAAAAACCCAATAACACTCTTGCTCGACCTAGGAAACAGACCTCTAGCGTAGCAGTCGCGCTATCCACCACTAGGCTAACGAGACAGTTGATAAATTTGAGGCCAATAAAACAAACAACTATCAGTAAACCTATTACATTATCACCGAATCCTTGACACATTGCCTTCTTACTCAACGAACACTACGCTTATGTGTGTGTGTGTGTGTATCGAGCTGTCAATTTGGCTCATATCATTAATGTTGCACACAGACACATAAAGCGAGGTCCCCATGAGGAATAAACTTGGCTCGTTCCGGCGCGTCGTCGTGTGACGTTATCTAAATAAACCATTATGTGTGAGAATGATAATTATTATGAAAACCTTGTTTGGGGTGAAATATAGGTACCTACTACTGGTAATCGAATGTATTGAAACTGTTTTTAATTCTTGTGTTGGTACAATGTATTTTTATTCGTGCTACATACATACATTTGTAATAATTTACACTAGACGAACCCAGTAGGTGGCAACGTTTAAACGAAATGGTTGTAAAACACCCTTGTGGGAGTTATCACGGTTTTTGGTATTAGGACTCACTTGCACAATGGACCAGTCAATGTATTTAGAACATCACAGCATTTCTGTCAAATTAAGCCATGGACCGGAGCGACGGGGAATGGGGAGCAGTCGGCACCTTCTGCGCAGCAGTTATGCTAGAGAAGGACGCTGCGGGACAGTTACGGCAGAGAGCCCCCTGTCCCAGCCGCCGAGGCAGACGCTCCGGGCGTTGGGAGTCGTGAAACGATTCCCGGCCACCGTAGACGCGGGCCTGTGGACGGTGAGCAATGGGTAGCTCATCGTCCGTACGTGGCATAACGACAGGCCGTGTCAACGGCGCGTTCGTGTTCCACACTTGTCTCAAGAGATGTCAGCATTTCACATTCCGGAGGCGTTAGTCAGTAAAAGTCTGACACTCCCTCCCGCCCCGCCCAGGGCGGGGGAATTCATTTAATGTGTTCCCAACCGGAACAAAAAAAAAATCGTGTCAAATTGATTGACGTTGAAAGAGACAGAATGATGTAACCGTTTAAGTACGTTTCGCATATGATGTGTGGTTCAAATACAAGAATATTTGTCAAAATTTAAAGTTTCATACCTAAAGTACCTTTTTGACATAATTATGCCAAGCTTATTACAGACTAGTTTCTGCCTCGCCCGCGTAGTTTGTTCATCCGCATTAAGTTACGGGTTTGTTTACTGCTCCACTCCCGTGTGTCGCACCGTGATTTTATGTAGCCAGTAGCCTTCCTCGATAAATGGACTATCTAACACAAAAATATTTTTTCAATTTATACAGTAGTTTCTGAGATTAGCGCGTTCAACCAACCAAACAAACTCTTCAGCTTCATAATATTATTATAGATGAGCGATATTTTTCATAGATAGGTAGGTGCAGATTGATTTCTCTCACTCAAAAAATCCTTGTTATTAGATTTTAACCAATTATATTAGATAATAACTAAATCTGCCTAATTTCAATATAGAGTTTAGAGCACTAATACGCAGTCAAAATTGGTATTACGAGTATGTTACAATGCTTTTGAATATAAATCTCATTATAATCAGCAGCTTTGATGCTGCGCTCAATTGAACAGATATTACAACATTAGCCGGTTATATCATGATTAGGAATGCGTAGAAATGGGTTTATGTGATAGGGAATTTCAGTTGTTAGTTCTGTTAGAGGAATGTGAAGGGGAGAGGGGAAAGGACAGGATAGTGGAGGACTGGAAAGAGAAGATGAGAGGAGACAGGGAAGGAACAATAACGGGTTTGTGGAACGAAAAAAATATCATAGAACTGTAATGAATTAAGATTTCAGGGTCGTTACACCTTCGTCATTTTCCCATTAATTTCCGATGAAATTACTTGGCAGAGCGGACGGCTGTCGGAGACGTAATGCTCTCGAGTGGCGACCATGCACTGGAAGACTCAATGTGGGTAATATTTAGAAGATCATTTCATACAAATTCTGTTCTTCTTTTAAATATTTCTGGCTAAATGTGTATAATAACATACTTTAAGTTTTGACACCTACAGCTAATGCTGACTAGATTATCTAAGATACAATAATTAATTGCACATCTCCTTATCAAGGAAATACACAGATTCCTGTCACTAGTATTGTGTGTACCAATCAGATCGACAACTGCATTTACAGGTTGACAATATCCGCATTATGAGATGTCATTCCTCGTCAAGCTGAGCAAGGCATGATTATAGTCAGGGCCGACAAAGCAGCAACATATTCGAACAGTTGCATAATTAACTAGCTACTGCTTGCGACTTTGTCTGCGTCATTTTTTCACCCGCTTTTAGTTATATATTTGCTTACTGCTCGGTTTCTGTGCGTCGTGGTGTAATGTTTTATAGCATACGAGACTGATGAGCGTGGGGTCCCGGCTTCGATTCCCAGGTCAGACAAAAAGTGTTATTGGGTTTTTCTATTAGGATTTGCTCAATAGCAGCCCGGAGTTTAGAAGTCGTTGGTGTGACACCCCGTGAAAGAAAGCAGAAAGGACGTAATGCCGTTGGTCCCAGCTGTCATTCGTACATCCTTGACAGTCGTTACGGATAGTCAAAAGCCAGGAAGTCTGACAACCAGTCTAACCACGAGGTATCGTGTTGCCCAGTAACTGGGATGTGGAGGTCAGATAGGCAGTCACTCCATGTAAAGCAGATGATGAATACATGTGCGGATCTGACTCGTGCTTGTCCGACTTTACCATAAACTAGACATAATTCTCTAAGTCCAGCCGTTACAGTAAATCTGTAACTTATGTCATACATTGCAAGGGTAGGCAGTTCATCTCCGGTGTCCGTCATCTGTGACCCACATCATATTTGTTAACATGATGCAGTAACTACATCTTTTGAGGTTAATAGGACAGTTATTTAACCGAACTTAATACTAGTATATTGGGATGTAACGAAATAGTTAATGTTGAATAAGGTTTTGTTAGTATGGCAACGTCAAGCAAGTTTGCTAGGGTGTGGTCGCCATTTTTAGAAAGAAGAGGCGTTAGACGTCTTGAGTTGACATTCATGGTGATGAACTCACCGCGTTACCATCGAATTATAAACGTACGATGTCTGATGGCGAGATGTCAGGTGGTTCCCCATTGCTGCCTGGTAGATTTCCGATAAGTATTTAGATTGAGATAAGTAAAAGTAATACACACACACATACCATCACGCCTGTATTCCCCAGAGGGTTTGGCAGAAATGTGCCAATGTACACCCACAGTTCGCCGGTATGTTTAGGTCCCATGTAATAGGGGGCGAGCCTATTGCCATTAACCGGGCACAAATCCTAACTCTGAGCTGCTATCATGAAATTCATAGAAAAATCCAATAACACTTTTTACTCGACCTGGGTATCGAACCCAAGACCTCTAGCGTAGCAGTCGCACTTAGGACCACTAGGCTAACGAGGCAGTTCCCACTACTAATTTAAGAAAGCTGAAGTGCTTCTTTATTTATTAGTTTGTTTAAATACGCAAGTGTCTGGAACTAAAACTCAGATTAGATTTTTTTGCGTATGATACCTAGATTCATGAGCAATGTCGCTAGGATGGGTCGTATGGTCGATAGTCGTCTCTGTGGATAAGAGCGGAGCAGTAACCAAAGACTTAACGCAGGGAAAAACGCAGTCGAAGTCACACGCAGAAGCTAGTACATGATATTGTGTGTAAGCAGTCGAGTGGGTAATAATTAAACTTTTTTAATTCATTTGCACTATCTAGTTTATTTTGTATTTAATTTACATTGGTGTAAGAAAAAATTGTGAGGAAACCTGTACGTAAATTATAATATGTCTGGAATCCTCAATTCGCCTTGTGTAAGCGTGGTGATCAATGCTCGTGTCTTCTATATAAGAGAACAGCAGTAGGACAAGGAAGTTCGTGTCGCTGTCATACACGCAATAATATACTTAAAATGTAAAATGAATACGTTTGCATACATAAAATAAAATCAGTTAAAACTATACCTCAGTTTGAAAAAAAAAAGAGTACGTCATAATAATTATAACAGTGAACTGTAATAAGTGTCAGAGCTACGAGTACTGAAAACGTAAAATAAACCATATACAGAACACATAACGCCTATTATTACCTACCTTCCAATTCTTTTCTGCCTAATCACCAATTATGGAGTATAACTGGCTCTCACGTACTCTAAACAGGAAGTTCCATTACTAAATCAATTTATTATAAAAAACTCGTCCCTTTTATTAATTTATTTGTAACATGTTGCATTATTCATTTGAACATGTTCATCAGAATATAAATTGTTTTGTCCAAGCTGTGTTGAGACGGGAGGGTGGCTGTCCAGGTGGTGCGTAGCTATACTAAGCTTTACAAAGTTCGGCTATTTACTTTGTTAATCAACTTAAAAAGGTGACATAAAAAACCGCTGATCCATGTATTTATGTATAGCGCAAATTATTGTTTTCTTTTTGCAATTTCGGAGTTGGTCCTATAATATACATGTACATATATAAACTGACGCATTTTTTCTTGGGGGTAGGTAGAAACCACAGAACGTCACCTCCTACGATCCTTACGTACTCCTTTCGCGTCGTTCACTTTCATACACCCATAATATAAGTTACTCATTATGATGAGTACAATGGCCCCTTAGTAAACAAAAAATACGCTTGTAAATGATATTTATATTTATTTCAACTGAAGCACCCAGAAGGATTTGAGTACCCCTTTGTTGCTGATGCTTAAATCAATTGCGCATTTTTCCGTCGTCATAATTTGCATAGAATAATTTCACCATTATATTGCGATAAAGTCACGGTTAAAAAACTTTAGCGTGGAGTGTCTTGAAAAAGTATAGCATGCAATGGAATGGCGAACTTTAATTTGAAAATGTTTTTAAATGTTATCCACGTTTCAAGTTAGTTATTGTAAATGTGCTAATCATGAGTTTGTAAAACAAAGGCAAATTATATTTGCAACACATTCATGCTTTTAGAAATTTTGACGCCCTTTTTAATATACTGCTAATTAAGACAGAAAATTTTTAAACATTGTTTTTTAAGCAGGGCTCAGTCTAACCAATCAGAATTCTTCTTTCTCTTTTTGATTGTTTAATTTCACTCATTTTTGTCTGCATACTTTATTTAGGAAAGCACAGGATGTAATAAAACAAATATTTAGTAAAGTTAAGAAAAGCCTAGAAAGAAATGTCATAAATAACCTAGGTACGGTTTCAAAAGGAAAACACCGACTTAGAACTAGACAAATTAACGTAAACTCAGCTTTTGTTCATTTATGTTTGAATAAAAGTTACATAATAAACAAAATGTGTTTTATCCCCATTTATATTGTAACTAAGTTTCAACAATCCCTTTACGCTGTGTCGCATTGAAGATTATGATATAATAACCAGCATCCGCTTCCGTGTCCTTACGCATATCCTTTTTAGAAAGTAATTGTTCAACCTTCATGACGACACTCGTTGCGATATTAAAGTATAAAAAATAATGAAAAAAACTGCCTCGGTAGCCTAGTGGTCCTAAGCGCGACTGCTACGCTAGAGGTCTTGGGTTCGATTCCCAGGTCGAGCAAAAAGTGTTGTTGGGTTTTTCTATGAAATTCTCAGTAGCAGCTCGGAGTTAGGATTTGTGCCCGGTTAATGGCAATAGGCTCGCCCCTTATTACATGGGACGTAAATATACCGGCGAACTGTGGGTGTACATCGTACACCTCTGCCTAACCCTTCGGGGAATACAGGCGTGATGGTATATTTATTTTGAAAAAAACTGAAGCTATATTTAAAAAATATTATTATGGATTCTTATGAAGCCTACACTTATATTAATTGAGGTCAATAAAAAAAAAACATAAATCTCATAGATTGGCAAATATTTGCCATGAAATTTGAGTCTTTAAATTGTGAATCTTAAAATATTCTGAGATGACAAGACAGAAACGTTTACCACTTGCGGGCGGCGTGCTGACAGCTAACGGTGACTTAATGTTCGTATATCCGAATTATAAAATTCTTCCAAAATCCAGGTCAAAATACTCCCATTTTTTGAAGTAAATGTAATGATTTGGGATATTTACCGGAGATTAATTTGAAATTTATTCTCTAATCATAAGTTTGGGATGCCCATTGTACTGGTATAGCTGGATCAATTATAATTTTTGTATTTAATTAGTTTGAATTAAGTTATTTATTTAATTATTGACAGACTGTAATTTAAGCCTAATTTTTAACTGAAGAATTCGATTACATTTAAAAATAACAATAGATAACAAAGGAACAACAATTAACTAACAACAAACGATCAGTAAGATTATATTCGAATAAACTGAACCTTCTGAGTATAAATAATTTAAAGAGTTACACAAGGATCGTCATTATTTCTGAAAACATAATTAATTCCACAATTTGGAAAGAAAAACATGAATTGTATCGCTCTACCCTCGCCTGGTAACAATGAATGTAATTAATGTGTCTTCTCTCAGGATGTTGTAAAAAATACTTACTTGTGTTATTTCAGTTTTCAAATGTGAAACGGTTTTGTAAAGTAATTTGTGAATTGTGTTAATTTCAAGTGTGTGGGTTTTTCTTGAAGTTAATGTAATTCTTTGTACTTTTTTGTTGCTATGGAATGTTTTAGTTAAAAATACCGGTGATGAGAAACAATTTCTAGGTTGTGTTTTTTAGTTTTTGTGGGAGGATAAATTATAGTAACATGATTTAATTTTTTTTTATGAAATATACATTATATTTTAAGAAAATTATACTGTATGGGTTTTTAGTCATGTCTAAAAAATTAAAAATTTTGAGTAACTCCCGACAGAAAAATAAAAATCCCTACCGCAGCTAACAAAAGAGCTGATAACTATGAAACTGCTGAACTGATTCACATCAAACATAGCTAAGAACACTCCCGACGAACATATTTCAAACAAAAATAACTAAATCAAAATCGGTTCATGCGTTTGGGAGCTACGGTGCCACGGACAGACAGACACACACACAGACACGTTAAACGTATAACACCCCTTCGTTTTTGCGTCGGGGGTTAAAAATAGGGCTAGTCTAGAATGATGATCAAGCACAGCGTTTTACAATTAACAGATTTTATACTAATCTATTCTCAAAGCTACTAGTATCAGTAGAATACTGTTCTAAGTATTCTATAACAATATTTATAGTAGTACTAGGTACTTGAATATTCTTTTAATTATTTTAGAAAAAATATGTATATAACTGCCTCATTGGCCTAGTGGTCCTAAGTGCGACTGCTACACTAGAGGTCTTAGGTTCAATCCCCAGGTCGAGCAAAAAGGGTTATTGGGTTTTTCTATGAAATTCTCAGTAGCAGCTCGAAGTTAGGATTTGTGCCCGGTTAATGGCAATAGGTTCACCCCCTATTACATGGGACCTTATCATACCGGTGAACTGTGAGTGTACATTGGTACACCTCTGCCTAACCCCCATCGGGGAATCCAGGCGAGATAATATTACAAGATTATTCTTCTAAGTATTTTAGTAGAACAATCAAGTAATACAAGTTTAACCCGTTCTTTCTAGCAAAACCTAAATAAAACTTATTGCATTTTAAAGTAGTAATTTCCGTTCCCTGTTAGGTATATCCCCATGTTTGTCCGACACCTTATCGTCTATACATCATATTCTTATCAACATTTCTGCTTAAGTCCGGTCTTAAAGTTGAATAAGACACATATGAAAGAGCCCTAAAAGAAAATATCTGTTCGGACATGCTTGCGTTTCGACTAAGCCTTACACCGGACAAATACTTTGAGTACAAAACATTTATAGAGCGCTGACGTGGTGAATAAAACTTGTGAGAATTTTATGTGCTGCGGTGAATTGTGTAAGGTTGTGTTTAGGGTTATTGTAATAACATGAAAGCACTAGAATACTAGCTTTTGCCTGCGACTTTGCCCGTTTCAAATTTGATATGTTATCCCACGGAAACCGAAAATTTTTTCGGAATAAAAAGTATCCTATAAGTGCACACTACAACCTATCGTCTCAGTGCCAAATATCATCTAAATCCGTTCAGCCGTTTACGCGTGAAAGAGTAACAAACATCCATACATCCATCCATCTATCCATCCTCACACAATTTCGTATTTATAATAACATAACATACATTCACGCCCATATTTCCCGAAGGGATAGGCAGAGGTGTAACAATGTACACCCACAGTTCGCCGGTATGTTTAGGTCCCATGTAATAGTGGGCGAGCCTGTTGCCATTAACCAAGCACAAATCCTAACTCCGAGTTACTACTGAGAATTTGATAGAAAAACCCAATAACACTTTTTGCTCGACCTGGGAATCGAACCCAAGACCTCTAGCGTAGCAGTCGCTCTTAGGACCACTAGGCTAGGGTACCGAGGCATTTATAATATTATAATATAATAAATAATATATAGGGGAATACAGGCGTGACGGTATGTTTATGTTTTATGCAATAATATAATTATAGTAGGACGATAGTAGGATTGGATAAATAAATAGGATTGTGACTAACATATTTTTCTCATTTACGTTCAATTTCCCACACTTACGGGTTAGGTAAGATTACTACATCACTTTCTTCTTTTGCGATACCTACTCAAATAACCTTTTTCCGAGGTCTATATATAACACTTGACCGGTTTGCAGCTTGTCTTATTAATACTCCAAGAAGTGGCAAATAGGAATGGACCTGTGAAGTTATTGCCCTCATATTTTCTTAGGATATGGTAATGTGAATGGATGAATGAAAATGTCTATTTGAATAACAGATTGGAGTCCATTCGCTTGGTATTATTGTTTGTTGTATTAGTGTGTGAATGTGCATGCGTTATTATACAAGTTTATCTTACAAAGGTGTGTGTGTAGAATTGTAGGTGCCGTACACGTTGTTTCTGTGTGCTTGAGACGGCGCAGCCAATAGTGAGCGCTTCAGACCTTGCACACATAGAAAGAATGTGTACATAAATCGTACACACACAATAAAGACTTATACGCCTTCGTGAGATAAAATCTCTATAGTATTATTTGAATACTGTCTGATTGACCTTTGATCGTAAGAGTGAATTTTAGGTTCGGTTCTCGGGTCGGGTCCGGTGTAGATGGCGCTTTTTATTTCAAACATCTTAAGACATAAATAGACAAGTCATGTTAAACAAAATTACTGAAATAGTTAATTTATTATTGGGCAACCCAACCTTAATGGGGTAAACTTTACCCTAATATTTACGTATGCTTACCCCATCCTCTATGGGGTAATACTAATAATACAACATTGCCGATTCCTAATGCAATCACGTAATAGGTTGAAACGATGGGGAGTTTAACCAAAAAAGGGGGGGCGCCTTATTAACATAAAATGAGTGAATCAAAGTGGTGAATTTCCTTATTTTTGTCAAATGGAGTATTTTGATGATCCCAAAGTTGGCATGGACTGTAAGACTATGACGTCACATTATACACAGTGGGAGTGATGTCATGACACAAACCTTTCAAAGCTTGGATTCATTTTATGATTGTAGTATCCCGCAGCAATGATATTCTTAGTATTCTTGGTAAGTGTTAGGCAGAGGTGTAGCAATGTACACCCACAGTTCGCCGGTATGTTTTAGGTCTCATGTAATAGGGGGCGAGCGTATTGCCATTAACCGGACACATATCCTAACTCCGAGCTGCTATTGAGAATTTCATAGAAATATCCAATAAAATTTTTTGCTCGGCCTGGGAATCGAACCCAAGACCTCTAGCGTAGCAGTCGCGCTTAGGACCACTAGGCTACCGAGACAGTTCTTAAATATATATATGTATCTACGTTTCTAAAAAAAAATCTGAAGTTTCAAATAAAAGTGCAAAATCGACATGGTCAAAATGTAAGTAACAACAATTTTTTTTAAATTTGTTTGTACTGTAATGTCCCATTGCTAGGCAAAGTTCTCACGCGAGTCTTTCTAGGTATTCTTTAGCCTTCTTGGTGCGCGCCTTCGAACACCTACCCAAGTGTCCTGCCTTTTTTAAATATCTAACAAAAAAACAATTAAACTCTCCTGTCGAAGCGCAACGGCAACACTGAGTTTTTCAGCAGTGATGAAAAATTTAAAGGCCGTGATATGGCAAATTCTGACTTACCGACGTATAAATAGGTACTGTTATTGTTTATAAGTTTATCTTTTCAGTTTCTGCAAGTAGTACAGAAATTCTGATTCTACAACGTCCATGGAAGATTTTTTTCATGACGATGATTTTTTCGATCATATTTAACCTTATGTGGCAAAACACAGGAAAATGGCTAAGACCAAAATAATAAATTACATTTAAAACATAAACAGAAACAATTTTAACTAATTCTAAAACGAAGGAATTTCAATAGACTTCCAGCTCGACAATTGTCACTCTGCCGTCAGCCTGACAGAGAATGGCGAACTTTAATTCATTCGGCCAAAAAGGTGCGTGAAACAAAATGTATAAACAAGCAAACAAATTAAAAATGTTACGTAACACCCGATAGAAGAATAAGTATACCTACCACAGCTAACAAAAGAGCTGATAACCCCAAAACGGCTGAAACTATTTTGATAAAACATATCTAAAAATCATGGCTAGGAAACCTGCATTTAAATAAAAAAAAACGCGTTTAAATCGGTTCACCCGTTTAAGAGTTGCGGTGCCATACACAGACGAACAGACACGCAGACACGTCAAACTTGTAACACCCCTCTTTTGTGTCGGGGGCTAATTAAATATCATACTTTGAGCTCATGTAGAATAGTATCTACACGTGATGAGAGTTCTGGAGTAACATAACCAAGGTGGGGTTAGACTTAGCTCTTATCTTTTTTTAGGGTTACGTACTCTAAGGATGCCAACGGAACCCTATTACTAAGCCTCTGCTATCCGTGTGTCTGTCAGAGGGCTGCAGCATGTCTCATGAATGGTAATAGGAAGAAAATTGTCATTTTTACAGAGCTGTTTTACTATGGCTGATATATCAACAAATAATACAAATAAAATAAAATTTAAAAGTAACGCGGGTAAATAAATTAAATATTGTACGCTGATGCATAACCCTTCGTGTGCGAGTTGGACTCGAACTTGCTTTTTGCTTTTAAACAAGTACTTTCCTGGTGAGCCTTTTATCATGTGTTTTCTAAAAAAGCCAACCAAAAAGTACCATCAGAGAAGATTCTTTAATGAAATTGAATGTTTTGGAGGAAATGTAAGGTTTCCGATTTTTAAAAGAGACTGAAATATTCTTTGTTCTCAGAATATTACACTATTACATTTTTTTATGTCATTGGCTAGCAAACAAGCCGACGGCCCGTCTGATGTTAAGTGGTTACCTCTATGTGTGTGGTAGTGGTATAGACATCTGCAATACCAGAAGCCTTGCAAATGCCTTGCAAATGCCTTGCCATCCTAGAGACAAAGTTGAAATGTCTCATGTGCCTGTAATCACACCGGCATTCATACCCTTTAAACCGGAACACAGCAACGCTGCTTTGCGGCAGAATTAGTTATGGTGGTAGTCTTACTTCCCCGGACGAGCTCCTTCACAAAGAGCTCTACTACTACTGGAGATGTCTTCAAACTCTCTTTCATAACAATACGTCAAATGAACACAAAAACAGATTATTTTTGTTATATCACACTAAAGAGAGTCATCTGGCCGAGAGCCTGCTGCTGGTTTCCAATCTTTTTTACATCGTGGCTCCCTTTACGGTTTGTAATTATTTTGCGACGGCTGTCTATAAAATATTTGTATGTAGCGCTAACAGACATTAACTTATTTATATTTAACTAGCTTCTGCTCGCAACTTCGTCATTGTAGTTTTTTTACCAGCATTAGTTTACGTCTTTGGTAACTGCTCTGCGCCTATTGATCGTAGCGTGATGTTATATAGATTAAAGCCTTCCTGGATCCAACACAAAATTTATATAACTTTGCCAATCACACTAGCAGTTTCTGAGATTAGCGCGTTCAACCAAACAAACAAACTCTTCAGCTTTATAACATTAGTATATATTAAATAATACTCCAAAGATTATAATCTTAATTATTTATTTTTAATAGAAAATATAACAGTGTAATGATTGTTCAAATCTATGCGATTTGTGCCTACCGTCGTGAGACGCCATCAGGATAGCTTTACGATGCCCCAGTGCGTAGGAACACACAGTTTGAGAATCCCTGGGCTAAATAATGCAGTGGAATTTCCAATCGTATCGTTAGCAATATGGCAATAATTTTAGATCAACCATGTTATTTGTTGAATACCAAAAGCGTGTACTGATTGATGCATTAATTAAAATTCATTACACGAACGGAATCGTTTACGTTCGTAGGTACTGACCGACCACGTACTGCGGTAATCCTTCCAATTTCACATTAGTCCCCCTATCGTGTGGTGAACCGGCGATGTTATGTAGAGAGTAATGTTTATTTTGGTATGTTATGCTTATGATAAATATATATTTTTAAGGGGAGGTTTGATTCCCAGGTCGAGCAAAAAGTGTTATTGGTTTATTCTATGGACATCTCAGAAGCAGCTCGGAGTTAGGATTAGTGTCTTGTTAATGGCAATAGGCTCGCCCACTATTACATGGGACCTAAACATACTGTTAAACTGTGGGTGTACACAGGTACAGCTCTGCCAATCCCTTCGGGGAATACAGGCGTGATGGTATGTTGAAATATATATATGTTTTAAATACCACGAAAATGTCGTGATGAATATGATTCTGAAATCGCCAATCCGATTATGGCAAACGTGTTGATCAATCCTCATGCCTTCTCGTAAACCATGAATTAAAAAGTACCAGAAACAGAGTAGAAAGTAAAAAAAAAATTAAACGCGTAATTATATCTTGCACACAAATTACAACTCTATTGGTAATGAATTTAAGTTCGGTGTCAATATTATTAATAATAAAAAAAAAATGGAAACGAATGAAAAAAATATGAAAATTAAGGAAATCGAGCAAATCGAATTGAGACTTGTTTGCGCTGATCCATTAGCGTTAAAATTCTAGTGTGTTAAGTGTTCATTTAAAGCAACATTCACTATTATTCACATTTATTCACTATTATTATTATTATCCACAGTGATCCACAAAGAATTTCTTCAACAAAATAGTTACACAGGCGTTTCAAAAACACTCCCACTCATTCTTTCAAATCAGATCAAAACAATTGCACATCTGAACGGTGGAGAAACAAGACAATATGGCTCTGAAGTTCACTATTCCCGCGTTGCCGGTAAGAAAAATTAAATGATTCTTTAAACAAAAGCCGGGCTGAACGTCTGGGAACGTAATTAAATGGCCGTCCTATGGGAAATCGACGTCGGCTGGTGGTCACCCACCGGCGCCGTGCCCGCGTCGAACCTCCTGCTGAGATCGTACGATTTTTTTGTTCGTTTTTCTGTATGTTTAAGGATTCTATACTCTATTTATTATAGCATTGGGAAAATATTGGCATTTATTGTGTTGTTGTTTTTGAAGTGATAACTTATATAGTACTTATATAGGCTCGCCCCCTATTACATGGGACCTAAGCATACCGGAGAACTGTGGGTGTATATTGGTACACCTCTGCTTAACCCTTCGGGGAATACAGCCGTGGCGGTATGATGATAACTTATATAGTCGTGTTGAGTGATGTTAGGTAGTGGTAAAACTTGGGTTCGCGTCACCAATATTTTAATGTTAATGTGACGGGTTGTGTCAGACTGTTACCTGATATTCTAAAGTTTTAAGTTTTCACTTTTGTCGGTAGTCAATACTCAATATCTTTATTGCCTTTCCATATGTATCCTTAGGTGGTAAATTATAATTGAGATCATTATGGACCCTGTAGGGCACAGCAACATAGGGTTAGGAGAGAGGAAGCCCTGTAAAAAAAATCATTATAATAGAAATAAGTTACGATTCAAGTCTCAGGGACTGCCATTTTTAATTTGTAAATGATTAATATTTTTTATAGCTTTATATTTATCGTGAAATAACAGAGCTTATACGCTAACATTGAAATAACGATAGCTTTGTAACGCAAATAGCATTAATAAAGATATCGTTATTTTAACGCGTTTTTTTCACGTTGCCCCATACTAGGAATTACTCGTAGGTACGTTTAGAAATATATAAACTCACATATATAAACAGCTAATTGTGCAACAATTATCTGTAGGCCATACATGATATGGGCATGTGAAGGGGAGGGATGAGACGCATATGATCAAAAGAGTTATGAATATAAATGTGGATGGATGAAGAAAAAGGGGGAGGCTAAAGAAAAGATGGATGGATTGTGTGAAGAATGATATGAAAGAGAAGGGAGTCAGTGATAGCATGACGGTTGAGGACGGCATGGGAGAAGAAAACGTGTTGCGCCGACCCCAAGTATCATGGGATAAGAGCAGGAAGATGATGATATCTGTAGGCCATACAGATATTTGTTCCGTAAGTGAATCGAAACCACGACACGCAGTGCAGCAGCCAATCGATTAGCCACTGCGGTAACTGTGCAACAAAATTCCGGATAGAAGCTACTTTTTCATAACGAACTAAATATTACAAGATAAATTAAGGAATCGTATATACATCTAATATTAGCCAATGTTCTATCCATGTATAAGGAAAATTGATTGGAACCAGGAAAACGAAGTGAACGTTATGATATTTGTTCAGTACATGTTTACTTAATTACTGTAATTATTTATTTTCTTGTTCTTCCTATTTTACGAAAAAAAAAATCGGATATTATTTCTCTTATTTTGTGTCAAGGTTGCTTCTGCTCGCGGCTTTGGCCGCTTAAAAAGTAACTTCCCATGTTGAACTATTATCCCAAGGGAACTTATTGCCAGGATAAAAAAACAAACTATTTATTTATTTATTTCCTTACAACTATCATTACAGGCCTTAACCTAATGCGACAGTGTAGTTTTCATCTAACCCATAGTTAAGAGAAAATTCTAAATACTAATTACCTACCTACTAACAATATTATTTAACTTAAAAATAAAAATAACAACTTATTTATTCTTAAATATCTAACAACAAACACAATGTTTTACTCTAATTACCTTACATAACTAACTACATTTAATAGAACCCTTGCGAATTCACTCAAAGCGCACGCAAGAATATCCAATCTCTCATGGACTTCGTTCACCACCAGGATTGTTCGAGTGAGGGGTGCTTTCGCCAGTAGATTGGTTCTAGTCACAGGTACGTTTAGTAGTTGCGGGCGTCGCCGCCTCCACACGTACCGGTCCGGCACGTTAAGTTCGTTAGCTTCACTACATACACAGCAAGACTAAAATCAAAATCAAATCCAAATTATTAATCCATGAAATTGTCTATCTTTGTCCCAACTTTCATCCAAATCTATTCAACGGTTTACGCGTGATTGAGTAACAAACATCTAAACATGTTCACATTGTTTTATTGATTCACGTGATTTCATTGTTTTATTTTTGCTTAATATATTTTTATATTCAAATCGGGAACTGTGGGTGTACATTGTTACACCTCAGCCTAACCCTTCGGGGAATACAGGCGTGTTATCTTTAAAAATAAAGTATTTTTTTTATATAGGAAGGTACAAAGCTGCGAAAAGATAGACACAATCGTTTTAATTAAACCAGTAATGTTCGATAAATTTTAAATGTTTTTGTCTAATTTGTTTAAATTCCGAATTAATTTAGCTACTGATGCTGCATATGTCACATTATAATAATTAATTCAATAATAAATTGTAGCATAGCTCAACAGCAAAAACATTAGTTCGATAGTTTGTACTATTGATGTGATCCTATTCTAGAATATTTATGACTTGAGCAGTGGTGAACCGTGAATTTGCAGACCGCGGGGCTAGCATTACCCTATAATACACAAAATATGATTATTCTTATCTCAAAATTAGTGTCAACAATGTGACATAGCTAGTTACAAGGAAGTACAAATTAGTGCATCCCTAATGTTAAAATATCATAATCTTTAACAGGGTCCATAACTGTACTTTAGCTGTAAGCCATATTAATATCTTCTATACATAATATGGTATGCAAATAAGCGAATCTGATTATGAAAAATGCAGCTGGATCAAAATACTTCATTGCATCATATCTTATCATAATCTCTCCTATATACATTCAATGCAAATAATATATTCTATTTTATTTACTTGAACAGGTTAACAGAAATATTATTACATACATACATACCATCACGCCTGCAATCCTCGAAGGGTTAGGCAGAGGTGTACCAATGTACACCCACAGTTCGCCGGTATGTTTAGGTCCCATGTAATAGGGGGCGAGCCTATTGCCAATAACCGGGCACAAATCCTAACTCCGAGCTGCTACTGAGAATTTCATAGAAAAACCCAATAACACTTTTTGCTCGACCTGGGAATCGAACCCAAGACCTCTAGCGTAGCAGTCGCACTTAGCACCACTAGGCTACCGAGGCAGTTAACCTTGACCTTTATACATTCAATTCAAACAAATGTATTCTATTTACTTGAAAGGGTTAACAGAAATATTATTAGTAAAGCCACATATCAAAAAACTTTGAAAAACAATAACCTCACAGAAATAGACGTCACCAAGAAGCTACATTTTATCACACTCCATTACCAACTTCATATTCCGTGAAGATTTGTGATCACACTATAAATCTATGTCAGACACTGTCCCTAACGCATATCATTGACCCTTGTAATGCCATCATGTACTAAACAGCATTAGGCGTTTGCCTAAAGCTATAAGTACTATTTGTGGGTTAAGACAGCCAAATTGAAATTTAATTTTTATATTTTAAAGGCTTCCCCCCATTTTTTCCTCTTTCCTGGATGTTGTGCCTCATCTCGTCAATTCCTGAGGAAGCTATCTAAGACCGCCATCTTTTACTCTGCCGCGAGCCCGTCTAACAGTGTCACTGTCAATTCTTACTGTCATAGTTTCCAAAATGGTAAATTTCAATCTTAATGTCGACTTTTTCTGCACCAGTGCGACCGTGAGAAGATTTTTCGATTCATCCAAAAATTGTTAATTGTTTTAAAAGCTGTTTAAACAATTGAAAAGGGCAAATCAATTTAACTATTGCCGTCTCACGGACGTCTATTTTCAAAACAAGATCTCAAACTCACGCCTCTATCCAAAAGCCGTGAGTAATTCCGCGTGACACGTTGGAATAGGGGTCAGTTCAAGCGCCTCCATTGCTCAGAAGCTACATTTTACCACACTCCATAACCTACTCTATATACCGCGAAGATTTGTGATGTGATCAAACTATAAATCAGTGTCGGCCACTGTCCCCTAGGAATGCTCATAAAGGCCTCATCTGTCACCTCCACTGAGATATTAACGTTGACGATGTACTGCGGGGGACACTTGTTTATTGTCTTGGGTGGATACGTTCTGGGGTAAGCTGGAATTGAAGTCATAAATAAGTCAAATAGTATTTTTTTTGTATACCGCAGACTCTCATCTCATTACTACAAAATATGTTTATAAACGTAAAATATCAAAAACTAGCTTCTGCGAGCGACTTTGTTCGCATGGGTATTTTCACCCGTGTTAAGTTACGCCTTTAGTTACTGCTCCTCTCCAATGTGTCGTAGCGTGATGTTATATAGCCTAAAGCCTGCCTCTATAAATGATCTATCCAACACAAAAAAAAACAATTCTAACCAGTAGTTCCTGACATTGACGCGTCCAACCAACCAAACAAATAAACTCTTCAGCTTTATAATATTAGTAAGACATATTTGAAACAGACCTAGATTCTGTCCGCACTTTCGGCCGCGTCCAAATTCATGTATTATAACCAGGGGATATAAAAATGGAATTCAAATTATACCATGTGTTAAGATAATTCAATGCTTATGTGTACTAAGTTACAGCTAATTCTGTTCGTCTGTAAAAGTGTGAAAGAGTAACAAATTTGTTGTTATGTGTTTCCATCTATCTTCACAAACTTTCGCGTTTAGAACAGTATATAATATTGTGGGACCGAACTAAATTGAAACGATTTGATTACTTCTAAATAGAAAAACGAATGGTTCTTTTGCTACTTCACTTTAGTGCAAAATGATGTAGACAAAAACCTATTTACTAAAATACGTTCTAGAATAATGTAGAAGCGGATTCAAAACCGAACTTAAATCACGTCAATTGCCGTTACATCACAAGCACAATACACAACAGGCCGAGCGTAATCGTGGCCCATACACTGCAGGCCAAATTAATAGCCCGTTTGAATTATATGAACCGCAATAATCAACACAGTGAGACGCGTAATAGCTTATTATTACCTTTCCGTTGAGCAAAGGGCTGTTGGTAATAATGAAAGCATATAAATTTGAAGTTGGGTAGTCAGTTACGAGTAAGCTTTTCAAGGCTTTTGTGAATGATTTCATACAAAGCTCTGAGTAGTGTTCATTCGCTGTAATTTTATACAGTTATGTCGTCTTGTTGGGATGAATTTGAAAGGCGGACATCTTGAATTCAGTTACCTATTGTTTTTTGGGTACAGCAATTTCTGAAGTCATCTACTGTTTTTTTGGGAACTAAGTATATTGTTGTCTTAGTTAAAAGTTTACTTTAGTTTTTTTTCCGATTGTTCTGCGATGACTTTGGCGCCTAGTGTGGGCCACGGTCTAATTTATTTTGGCGCCCAGCGTGGGACTCGGTCTATATTTTGGCGCCCAACATGGCCCAAAGTACAATTAGTTTTGACATAGACACGCAACGCGGGCTATGATCCTGAGATTTCAATCCATTTGCATTTAATTATGAAAGTTTCATTGACAATAAAAAATAATCTAATGCTATGTCAATCAAAAAATTTGTTACTGCACCTTTCTGACTTTACAAAGAAAAGTAAAAGATCAGTCGTATTTGAAGAACATTAGTGACTGACATTTGCCGAGACCCATGATACGAAACCCAGTTGATACCTACATGGTACTTAAAGGAACTCGACATCTTGTTCAACATTCTGACCCTTTCGAAACGTTCAGACCACTGCAATCACTCAAGCGTCCTTCATTCTCAATTTGTACGAGAACCACGTCGTTTGAACTTCACTGTCTAACTAGGTATTACGACATATCTAAATAGTTTTGGGTTTACTTCTGGACTGTTAACATTGTAAGATATATAATAATGTTAATTGGGCATTGTTAGTCTTTGATCAAGGTCAATTCTTCTAATTAAAAACGTTCAAAATCTAGTGTCTTATCTCAGCAACAGTCAATGTCAAAAAAATAGGTAAAGAGGCAGTGGCGTTTAGACAGATTGAGACTGAGATTATTTTGCGGTCGTCCCTAGAAGTTTGTAGAATTACCCCGTGTAAGAAAATATAAGAGCAGCAATTTTAAACGGCTTTTTATGCATATGATTCTTCTGGCGCGGGAAGAAGATTTTGTCAAACTTTTAACATCACGCCTGTATTCTCCAAAGGGTTTAGGCAGAGGTGTACCAATGTACACCCACAGTTCGCCGGTATGTTTTAGGTCCCATGTAATAGGGGTTAGCCTATTGCCATTAACCGGGCACATATCCTAACTCCAAGCTGCTACTGAGAAACTCCTAATAGAAAAACCCAATAACACTTTGCTAGACCTGGAAATCGAACCCAGAACTCCATGCTCATCAGTCGCCCTTGCGACCACGAGACCAAACTTTTGACAACGTATTTATACGATGTGTTTTTATTACGACAAAGAAATTCTTCAAGTTAAGATCACAGTATTCATATAATCAGAACTAATACACAAAGATAACAATAAAAACTGTACTGGAGCCTTTTAAATAAAACACTCACTTATCACATAATAAATAACTACAAAATATACAACAAAGAGATCGGCTTGCAGATAAGAATCCAGGACAGTTTATTAGCCACCTTCTATTAGCACAACTAAGAGTACTCGATGCCACTTCACCCGGCGATAAAGCCTTTATTTATTCCCTAGAAACATTAAGCGAGTAAAATATTCCTCTTTAAATCTTTAGTAAGAGAGTTTAGCAGATTCAATTTATGCGAAAGTGTGTCGTATATTTTGTTTTGAGAGCCTGAAATAGTAGTTCAGTGTTAAAAGGGAGCTTTTGAGTTTTAATTTGTTCTATTTATAGTTTATCGTGCCTCGATGTATCAAGCAAATATTGTTCTTGATATTGGTCAGGTACTTGGCAAAATTAAACTTGGTTTCGTGAGAGTGGACTCACTTGATTGCATTGAGTTGGATATCTTTTTGCTTGATGTGATGCTTATTGCGTCAAGAGCAAATAATTTATTTCAATTAGGCCATTAAAAGGTAGGCACTTTTTAACGTATTTACAAGATTTTGTTAAAAAAAAACAATTGAATTTAGTTGCTCGTTCTAAAAGGTAGTTTGGTATAGAGAAGAATGTGCAAGAATTTCCATATTTACTCAAAAAGAAATGTTTGTATTTACATTAACTTGTTTAGTTATTAGATTTCTTATTTAGATAACATAGTTTATATTTTTATATGTATGGTTCAAGGTGGAATGAAAAAGAGTTCCTAGAAAGATTTGTGGAAGGCCTTTGCAACCATTGACAAATCGTAGGCTAAAGAAAAAAAAAGTAGGTAAGTACACTACCAAACCGTGATGTTATTCAAATTTGATGTTCTTTAAACAAACTTAGAAGAAATATCTCTAATTGGGTATCTTCATAATCGGGCTTCTATTTTGTTAAGATGTGATGTCGCCCCCATTTAATCTACTGTGAAAAGGTCCAGCTGGCACAAAAGTGGCAAGATCGTCCATTTCAAAAAGTTGATGGACCAGACTAAAGATATTAGACGTTGAGACGATTAACGAGTCGTAAATGATAGGTCAAAGGTCGTAACCTTTGGAGATCGATGCTTGATGACTATGTACTTACAATGTGTGCTAGTTGTAACGTAGTAATCCTGTACGTGAGGAATTGTGTGACGTTATCTTGGAACGAAATGTAATTATAGTTTTTGTGAAGGGAAACATTTTAATCTTTATTGGATAAATAGCTTGCGTGTTAAAATGCTCCAAAAGGTGTTTATTGAAGTTATTTTTTTTTTAATTTTGCTGGTTGGCAAACTCACCGACGGCACACCTTGGTTAATAAATTTCAAGTAAATTTTTAGGTTCATTCTTGGATTTTGGGTCGCGACGCTACACACGAATGGTCCGCAAAAACCCCAAAACCCAAGAATAAACCCAACAATGAACTTTAACCTCTCGTGTGCCGGAACGTAGATCAACGCTCAAAATAAGAGCCAGTGTTAGTCTGCCGGAGCGTAAATCTGTAATTATGTGACATTAAAAAATGAATTTTGTACGTGTTCGGCCGGCATACGAGGTGTTAAGTTTGTGATTATGACTCGTGTCGGTTACTACAGTCACCTCTGCCTATAGACATCTGCAATACCAGAAGCCTTGCAAATGCGAGCCATCCCAGAGATAAAGTAAAAATGTCACATGTTCTTGTAATTTTAAAGTCACAGAAAAAGCCACATTGAAACTTGCTCGTATCCGTTTGCGAACTCACAACGTGTTGCATTAACCACTGGCTTATCATGACATCTATGTAGGTAGTAGGGTCTTTATAATACGTCAGAGTTGAAAAATCAATTGCCATACAAAATTATCTTAATCCTTGTCAGGGATCATTGTTAGAAAAACACGCATGTTTTATGCGTCACGGTTTTATCAGCAGGTACCCACATCACGGTCAGCGTGATAACAGCAGTTATTGCAAAAATGACACGCAATGAACGTGTGGAGTTTACTTGATTCACGTGGGAAGCCAAAACTATAGATAATTTGTCAAGGTCAGTGAAAGCACTTATTGCAATTACACCCACTTTTAAATTATCAAGGTGTAGGTGATTTAGTCTGAAAGTTGAAGTTAGTTGCTCGTTCGTAAACGTAGATTTCTATGGAGACGACTGAGCAAGAAACTCCACGGATACCATTTTCAATTCAGTTTTTACAAAATCCTGGTTACATTTTTATTGTTGCTTCTGCATACATTATACATATGAAAAGATACAAGCCACGGCGCAGTTATGAGACGACTGACAGCACCCATTCACGAACATGATCCGTGGATCAGGGATCCTGAGTGGAATCGAAAGATCGTAGTCATTTAAACATGTTCGATATTCATAATTAATTTTCTAAAAAAACTTGATAGATCGTAAAATAGAATTAATTATGATAAAAAATAGCTAGATACAAATATGTACCCTTAATACATAACCTATGATCCATTGGTTGACACTGCCCGTGAGCCAAGAGCTGGTTTTACCTTGGCCAGAAGCTAAAAATTGCGATCTGACATGGCAATGCCGCCAAGCTCTTGAACACATTTACAGATGAAAGAGAAGCGAAGGAATTTATTACGCCATTTTGTTTTAGTATCTCGGTTTAAACAAACGTAAATAAAATTTGAATAAGAAACTAAAGCAATAACAGCAAATAGTTTATGAAAACATTAGCGGAACGCGAAAACGTAATTAAGAAGTTGTTTTAAACTTGACGTCTCATGTTTAAACGTGTTTTAATTGTTGTCGGCCATATTGCTTTCCTTCAAACAGAACGTTTATTTGCGCTAGTTGAAATGATAGCAGTAAAACTAAAATAGGAAGGAGCGTGCTGGAGCTTAAGTGTGTCTGACGTTTCTCGAGACATCGACGACACTGCTTTGGAAGAGAAGTTTCTTTACTACAGCGCAGTGTAAACTTGTTCAATAGATTGTACTTAAAGGACAGAAGGAAATCAACGGTTTTGTTATTATTGATTACTCTGATTTCCTTTTTTCCTACTATGGACATCTGCAATATCAAAGGTCTTGCAAATGCATTGCCATTCCAGAGACAAAGTTGAAATTCCTCATGGCCTGGAATTACACCGGCACCTATAGGTATGGTGGTAGTACTTCCCTGGACGAGCTCCTTCACAAAGAGCTCTACTACTTCTAAAGTGTCATGATGGCTTAGTGGTTAAGGCGTCTGTCTTTTCATTTTTAACAACATTCAAATATCATTAAAAAAATCTGGAACTGGGTCCAAGCTACCGGTGGTCAGGGCTCCTGAGAAAGGAATCTTCTAACAATACGCGCTTCAGTACTTGTATCACGTCCACTAAAAAGTGACATCCAGTTCTATAGTTGCACTGGCCGGCGACCACACTATTAATAAGAGTAATGGTTATGCAAATGATGAATGAAATAGGAAAGCAAAACAAAACAGTGACATCGAAACACATTAACAAGACGGACCAAATGAATGAATGAATGAGGCCGCATGTCATGCTTTGTTTGCATCGTGGACGCCAATCATAGCCACTATAATGGACATTCGATTAGCTTTGAACCTAGAATAATGATGTTTTCGTTCTGATATGGAGATTTGTTTGTATTGATGGACTTGTTAAATACATTTTTTTCAATTTTATGGGACTAACACTATTCCCAACCACTGCAATTCCTGAATGCTAGAATCAACAGTGGAGACCGCCAGAAGAGCGCCGAGGCAATGAAGCTCGACGAGTCCCGGAGAAACGATTTAACTGATCCTGATCAAAATTAATTAGAATAGACTAGCGGTAACAGTAAGAAAAAAACCGGCCAAGTGCGAGTCGGACTCGCGCACGATGGTTTCCGTACCATTATCTATAAAAATGGCAAAAAAATCACTTTTGTTGTACGGGAGCTCCCCTTAAATATTTATTTTAATACCATCACGCCTGTATTCCCCAAAGGGTTAGGCAGAGGTGTAACAATGTACACCCACAGTTCGACGGTATATTTAGGTCCCATGTAATAGGGGGCGAGCCTATTGCTATTAACCGGGCATAAATCCAAACTCCGAGCTGCTCCTGAGAATTTCATAGAAAAACCCAATAACACTTTTTGCTCGACCTGGGAATCGAACCCAAGACCTCTAGCGTAGCAATCGGTATTTATTTTAATTTTATTATTTATTATTAAAGTAAATATTCAACTGAGTATTTTGTGAATATTTCAATTGCCTACCTGTTACCACTTCTGTCTATTGCATTCGAAGTCATGACAATCGGTATCTACCAGAGCATGTCATCTAAACATCGAATTCCTTCGATACCTGCAGTCGGCAGAAATTTCCTAAACGCAAGCGTTTACAGCGACCACAATGATTCTATTTTCTGCATAGTAACGGGTATTTAGAAACTTAAATAAAATAAAAACAACTGCATTTTTCACGAAAGGTGATATATTTATAAAAAATAAACATTAACGGTTTTATTATACCACGGGTTAACGAGATATTTAAAATAATTAAAAATAATAATTTACACGTGTAGTTAAAACTCTGTACATGTGCGGTTTATTAAAAGCACTCGTGTTTTATGGAATTTAACGAGTTGTAAAGTTTTACACTTATAAAATCTACCAACATTAAATAATCAAAAGTAAAGCTATACCACATATGCTGTTACCACAGAGCAGAGTATGGAAAAGCGTTTTATGCACCAAGAATCCCGCAGACAAATCTCACAGTTCTACAAGGAGGTAACGAATAAAATTTTTATTACAAAATGTTTTAAACAAATCTTACAATTCTATTCAACATGATGTTACGTACTTGTCCACGTATTTATTCGAACAGCTATCTCGCTGTCCGAGAGTCAAGACGTCCGGTGTGCGTCCGACCGAAATAGCGCCGACTCAGCAACGTCGGACTCGCGCACAAGGCGTAAAAACAACAATATGAATTATTTCCATCTCCAGTTTTGTTCATGAGAATAAATTCTCGGGACAATCGTAGCAGATAAAGGAAAGTGCGTCCTCGCCGCTCAGTTTCAACACAGTCGAGCAGAAAAATCCGGAGTTCCGTTCCAAATAGGGTGGCAACGAATTTAAAATTGGAGATTTTTTGTTGGTAATTGCGGTGACCCATTTTTAGCAGAAGCGAAAACTGTTGCGCTGCTGATAAGAGCATTAAAATATTGGGTCGACACATTGGCGCTGATACCGGTGACTTTCAGTATCTACCTATTAAACATAAAAGGGTTAAAAAGTGCTATGAAAAACTACGGGTATGCCAAATTTCAGATAGGTGTAATCATTTTCTAAAGATTTGTGGATTTGTAAATAATAAAAATTAAAAAAAAAATACAGCCGTGATAAAGCTAGTTTATAAAATTAAAATTTATTTATTTACATTTAAGGGCTAATTTTTCAATGGTCAGACAACTTTTATCTGACGAATAAACGTTTGACTTAACGTCTATACACAAGCTGTCAAACCGCCATATTTATTCCTCCGTTATGAGGTATCTGACGATTGAAAAATCGGCCCTAAATAAAGTAAACACAATTGGTGGTTTCACAAGTTATATTATTTGTTTTTAAATTCTATTTAGCCTATGTTATGTTTCAATTATCACGCATACCATTACGCCTGTATTCCCCGAAGGGTTAGGTGGAGGTGTACCAATGTACACCCACAGTCCGCCGGTACGTTTAGGTCCCATATAATAGGGGGCGAGCCTATTGCCATTAACCGGGCACAAATCCAAACTCCGAGCTGCAATATATAACACTTTTGCTCGACCTAAATCGAACCTAGGACTCCATGCTCATCAGTCGCGATTGCGACCATTGGACCAGCGGGGCAGTAATCATATTAAGGAAATTCAGTAACTATATTACTGTGTGCGTGTGAGTTTGTAATGTTTCTACGATACAGAAAAATCCTTAGTGAGAGAAACTTATTATATTTATAAAAAAACAAACAAGAGAAATTATATTGATTTATATACATAAATAACTCATTGGTACCTCACTTTTCAATTATTTTTCGATTTATGTAAAGTCCTAAAAACACCAAAATCCTGGCGTCTCTCGTCTCAGCAGATTTATTGTAGACCAACTGAATTTGTAGGCCCCATCGAAATGATAAAGCGTTTCCCTACCGTTTGGGACTAAACAAAAGTTAATAGTTTAGCAACTCTGGACCCTTTCGGTGCCAATACCGAATAGTTTTTGTGAAAGCTCTAAATATAAGGGCGGAATGTAAATTACCGGTTTGAAATCGTGATCTTTTAGATGCGTGGGCTATGCAGCTTTATACTAATGATTAAGTTGGTTAAAAGCGTGGGATACCTGTTTAAGTAGATTACTAGGATGTGTCGACTTTCAAAGAAAGAAAAGGCAAGGCTTTATTTACAAACAAGATGTAAATAAAATAACTGATATTTCGAAAATAGGTTATTGAAGCTATTACTATGGGATCAACCCTGTAATCATTTTATTTATTTATTTATTATAGGCTCCTCAACAATGAGTACACTATACTATATAATTTTTACATTTCAAACTTAATTCTAAGTGCCCCATTACTTATAGAGAAGCACAGCATGCACTATAATATTATGCGCGGGTATTAAAATAATTAATCGATTTTGAACAAATAATACATTAGCAGAAAAGTTAAATTAAAGCTGAATTGGTTACAAAGAATAAAATCAATCATGAAAACAATAAAATCATCTGATCCAGAGCACAACAGCGAAGATTTTTCATGAGGTCCAGAATAGTAAAAGTGGATCATAGTGATGAATTCAAATGCCCCTTTTCAGGTTTTCAGTCAATCCAATAACATTTTTAATTGATTTCTTTGGTATTACCATACTGTCAATATCTTTGTTTATAGTTAGATTTTCAGTATTATTTTGTAAATTCATGGAAGTGATACAGAACGGTATTACTTGGAAAACGTAGATTATTTTAATAAAATGATTCTTGGGATTACAAATTCAACGAAATAACCTAAGAATAAAAGTTCTGGAATCCTGATTCTGGAAAATAAGATTGTATAAAATGTAATTCTGACTGAAATTCTCAGTAGCGACGCGGAGTTAAGATTTATAACATAACTCCGAGCTGCAAATGAGAATGTCATAGAAAACCCCAATAACACTTTGCTCGACCTGGGAATCGAATCCAAGACTTCTAGAGTAGCAGTCGCGCTTAGGACCACTAGGATAACGAGGCAGTTACATCACTGACATCGGTTAAAAAAAATATTGTGAGGAAACCTGGATTTATTTCATAGTAAAAACATTGCCAATTTGCCTTGAGCAAGGGTGTTTATTAAAACACGTACCCTCTCCGTATGGGTCCTCGTGGCGGCCATCGTAGTCGGCGAACTCTCTCGTCCGGCCCTGGTGCGGAGCGCGAGGGGGAATGGGAAGCAGTCGCCCCTTTCTGGGAGGCAGTTATGCTAGAGAAGGAGGCGACAGGACGGTTGAGGCAGAGAGTCTGCCGTCCCAGCCGCCGCGGTAGACGCGAGACGACTCCCGGCCACAGTAGACGCGGGTCTGTGGACGGTGAACAATGGGTAGCTCCTCGTCCGTACGTTGCATAATGACGGAACGCAAAGGGCACGACTTCTTGTGGTTCATGTTCCTTCGAACATGGATGGGTTTTAGTCAGTAAAAGCCTGACACTCCCTCCCCCCCTTCCCTTCCTTCCCTCGCCCTTGGCGGGAGAAGTCATTTGGTGATATCTCATCCCTAAAACAAAGAAAAAAACCTCTCTGTATGAAAAGAGGCTTTTGTTTGCTATGGCGTAATAAGCTAGTAGCTAGCTAGTATTATTAGATACTAATGTTATTATTGCATACGTACATAAACTCACGCCTTTATCCCATGGGGGTAGGCAGAAACCACAGAACGTCACCTCCTACGTTCCTTAAATACTTCGTTCGCCTCGTCAACGTTCGTGCATCTGTTTATACAAGCACGCCGGTTACGAGTACTGCGCAACCGACTTTTCTGAAGAACCTCACCAATACGGTCAGAGCAGGTCTTTCTAGGGCGTCTACTACCGGCGTTGCCACTCACATGTGCCACATAAATCCCTTTTGTTAGTCGCCTTTCACTCATCCTTTCAACATGACCGAACCATCTAAGCATACTCATATTATTATTTGATATTATGTTACCCTACCCATTTCTGCCGCAAAGCAGCGTTGCTATGTTCCGGTTTAAAAGGTTAGGGTGCCGGTGAAATATAGGCACATAAGACATTTCAACTTTGTTTCTGGTATAGCAACGTATTTGCAAGTCTCTGGTATTGCAGATGTCTATAGGCAGCAGTGACCTATTAAAATCAACTGGGCGGTCGACTTGTTTAAAAAAAAAGCTTTCATTTGTTACGACCTAACCTTCTCTTCGAGCGCCAAGCATACGTTTTAAACACTTATGCGATGCTCTAAGGTATACAATCACCTAAAACTTAGTAACAAAACTAAAATCCTTCCATCTCTCAGACATTATTACCAAAACTTGCCTACTTTGCCAAAAAGCAGTGGGTTGCTCACAAATGCTGTAGTATTCACGTGATAAAGCGAGTCTTACTGTAATAGAAAGTGCCTGCCTAGCATTATGTATTTCAGACGTACTGTATCTACGTGAGCGCTTTAGGTAAACGGCCTGAGGTCTTAAAAAATACGCTGGAGCCGGGTAGAGAGGTATTACCGGGAATTTCGTATTGAGGATCTCAAGGTTAGAATTAATTAAAGATAACTAGGTACCGATAAAAATAAAAGATAATTACTGTTTGTTAGTAAGTGCTTCACTTAAGAATGGCTAGAATGGTTTGGCTAATCGATTTTTATATGTAATATGGCGAATTCAAAAACATGTGTACTGAGGAGTATTTCGCCCGGAGATGACAACAGAAGGACTAGCATCAGGAAATTAAGGAATGAAAAAAAAAATCCCGAACATCTGGAAATAAATTAAAGTTATTTTTTCTACAGGCTTTTAAGTCAAGTCAAAAGCATTACTTATAAGGTAGCGTCTGTCGGATCAGCTACTTAGTAAATTGACATTAAGCCTAGCAATAGTTTTTTTTTTGTATAATAATATTAATATCTATCAGTTCATCATTGACCACAGGGCAGAGGCCTCTTCTCATACAACGTAGGCACGTGCTTTGATCACCACGCATCCTCGAGGAGAATGGGTGATTAAAATTTTTAAGATAGGTACAAAATATTAAGTTAATTAAGCGTTTATATTTGCCATCGATATACTAAGACTCTCGTACCTAAGTCCAAGTTTCCCTCACAATGTTTTCCTTCACCGATGTTCGTGATTTACAAGATTAATTCAGAAAGTACTTAAAAATTAAAAAAAAACACATTGTTACTGCCCGGTTACTACAATTGGAATTTCCTGCTTCTAAACTTTTCTGAGGTATTAAATCCTGTATGAACTCTTCTTTATTATACTTATGAAATCAAAAAACATTTGAATAACGAACTCTTGAAGTCAAAGACCACACGAAACAAACAGCGTTCCCATTCTTGGCCACTTCTTCTCAATAACTACTTACATTAATTACACTGCCCGACTCTAACCTATTTCCCTTACAGAAGATTTTAAACTAGTTCTTCAACATTTTCAATTTAGCAAGAAAATAAGCTGTAAGTTTTTAAATGAAGACTGTTCGCTGACTCGGCTAATTCCGTTAATGGGAACCCCGCGTTACTTTCGGGAGTTATCGGCTTTACGTTTCGGGTAGCAAGGATATTTGAAGGGGCTCGTTGGTTTTTGTGCATGGCTTGTTTTTGATAATCTGACGAGATACTACTGTTAATTACCTGTATGGGGTCTTTACTCATAAAATGGATGAGTGTTGATCACCTAGCTTTTTATTTTTTTAACTTTTGGTCTTTGATTACTGCTCCGCTTCCGTTGGTCGTAGAGTGATGTTATATAGCCTATAGTATTCCTCATGAAATTGGCTATCATTTACAAAAATAATGTTTCCAATCTGACTATCAGTTTTAGAGATTTAAGTGTTTAAACAAACAAAAAACTCGTCAGTTTTGTTATATTAGTACACATAGATATAAATGGGTTTTAATCTTAAGTAATTGATGATAAATCACCCACAATTACAATGTTTTCGTAAGTCCAACTATTGAGCGTGAGCAAACGCTTAATTTTCGGACTTATACGCATAAGTAGGTACGTTAAAAAAATCGTACTTATAATCTTTTATATATTTAGACCTGTAATAAAAGAGTGTATTCTCCGGACCGATTCCGATCAAGGCGACTAATCTTTATTTAGACTAGCCAAGTACGCAGGAGATATTATAGTGTACAAGTGTGTGCGCAAACACAGGTGCACTCCCTCTTCCCTAACTCTCATAGTCCGATGGGACGGTAATCCGACACAACCGGGGAGAGAACAGGCGCAGGACCAACGGCTTTACGTGCTTTCCGAGGCACGGGAGTGTCGCACCAAAAACTTCCAAACTCCGGACTAGTACTGAGAAATTCCTAATGGAAAAATCCAATAACATTTTTTGCCCGACCTGGGAATCGAAACCAGGACCCCACGCTCAACAGTCATGCTCGCCACCACAAGACCAACGGAACGGACCTACTCTAGCAGAAAAACAGGAATTTAAAAAAAAATTCTAAGTGCTACCTACATATTTGAACTGTAATTTAGCAAAGTAATGAGAAAGTCCACTTGAAGTGGACGGCAGAGTCGTTGAAAATATAAAAGTAGAAAAATATAATGGATCTTAATATTAAGTGAACAAGTAAAAGATCAATGACTTTAGTTATACTAATTAAATCCTATTAACATAAATGCGAAAGTAAGTTTGTTTGTTTGTTACCTTTTCACGCCTAAACCACTGAACCGATCATCCTGAAATTTTGCATATACGTTGTCAGGTGTACAGAAACGGACATAGGGGCCCTTTTAACCCGAAAAAAAGTACCTACTGTTCTCGAGGAAAACAACAACAACGTTCTTATGATAATAGATGGCGCCACGTGTCCCTCGTATCATGATTGAACATACCATCATACCATCACGCCTATATATATTTATATATATGTACACCCACAGTTCGCGGGTATGTTTAGGTCCCATGTAATAAGGGGCGAGCCTATTACCATTAACCGGGCACAAATTCAAACTCCGAGCTGCTACTGAGAACTTCTTAGAAAAACCCAATAACACTTTTTGTTCGACCTGGGAATCGAACCCAAGAACTCTAGCGTAGCAGTTGCGCTTAGAACCATTAGGCTAACGAGGCAGTTATACATGTTCTAGTTTTTTTTTTTTTTTTTTAAAACAAAAGTTTTTAGTTGAACTTTAAATATTGGCACAACCTCTGTACTGTTGCATGCTCTCATTAGAACAATGTTTTCAAAGCGTTATATTGCGGACTATGAAGAACTGTAGTTTCACACAAAAAAGAAAATCGATTCCTAGCAATCATTTTTGATTAAAGTTACTTAGTTTTATGGGTTATTTAAAGTCAAAGTCAAAGCATTTATTTCAATTAGATCATTTACAAGCACTTTTGAATTGTCAAGAAGTTACATTTAAAAGTTGAAGTTCTCTAGGAAGAAAAACGAGCAAGAAACTCCATGGTTACTTTTTTCTTAAAATTTGATTTTTAAACAATCTTGGTTACAATATTCTTATTGCTTCTATATGTGAAAACAATGAATAAGAGTATAAAACAATAAAAAAAAATAGTAGGTTGAAAAAAAAAAAAAAAATAATAATAGTGCCCGTTCACGAACATGAGGCGTGCACCAGCACTATTTAGTTCAACCATCTTAAAGGGAGCCAAACCATCCAACGCACGCGCCACCATCAGCGAGACATTTATGTGAGCAAGACAAAGCTCTCAACCACGATGCTTATAGTATCCCTTAGTATGCCTAGTTATCGGTTATGTTATGTGCCTGATTACAATTCAAATATTCCTATATCTTTATCTATTCTCAAATAGTTATATATATATATATTTTTTTTTTTTTTTGGTGGGTGGGAAATCATCAAATAACTTCTCCCGCCCTGGGCAGTGCGGGAGGGAGTGTCAGACTTTTACTGACTAAAACCCACCCATGTTCCTTCTTGTGCCCTTTGCGTTACGGGGGCGCGGTGTCTCTTGCGAACAATCCGCAGAAATAGTTATATTAAAATGGCAAAGTTCTGGTGACCCTGGGATCATTAACTATAAGTTAACGGACATAACAGATGCACATACTGATACAGATACAGATATTGTGCAAAACAAACAAATGAAACCGAGTCATCATAACACTTGAACTAAACCTCGTGTTTATGTAAGTCGGTGGACCATAAAGTGTAGTATGCTTAGAGTATAAATGAGACAACCTAAAGCTATTGGCAAAATCAAAATCAATGTCTCATTTGAGGAATAGTTATAAAAGAAACTAGCCGAAGCGACAGGACCTAGAACAGTTGATGAAGCGATTACAAGTTTCAATTGAAATCATAGCCTCATAATATAATTATGTGTATTCATTAACTTCACAAACATGTATAATTATCAGTCCTACATTTAATAGGATACTACTAACATATTATGATCTTTATGTAAGTAGTCTAAATAACTGAATTTAATTTAGGAACACAACCTACAAAAATAGATTTTTACAAGATTCTAAAAATCTATTTTTGTAGGTAGTGTGTCTATTTTTGTAGTGTGATTTTGTCACTGGACAAAATCCGCAGATACCGACGGCCAAAGTAAAAGTCAAATGGCCCCTCCGCCGCAGTGGACGCTCCGGGCGTCGGAAGCCGCGAAACGATTCCCGGCTACAGTAGACGCGGGCATTTGGACGGTGATCAACGGGTAGCTCACCGTCCGTACGTTGCAGAACGATAGGCTGCATTCGTGTTCCACGCGCGCCTTAAAGAGATGTCAGCAATTTTAGAAGGGGCCACACAGGGCCTCCTGCCGGGGCTGCGGGTTGTTCGTAAGAGATACCGCGCTCCCGGAACGCAAAGGGCACAGAAGGAACATGGATGAGTTTTAGTCAGTAAAAGTCTGACAGGCCCCGCCCGAGGCGGGGAAGTCATTTGATTATTTCTCATCGGTAAAAAAAACAATGGCTCCCAAGTTCGGTACCTTATATAATTATTACTCAAAAGTAAATGGTGTTGAAATTAACAGCGTGCGCAACAATGTCGCACTGGAAAGTTCTAGTATATTGGTGCAGCTTCTTGGAAATGGAGGCAAACAAACAAATTAAAATAATGTGACTTTAATTTATTGTTTTCCTTCAAATGTTAAAATTAGTATTTTAAAAGTGTATCTCGGTAAATAGGATTGCTTGTCAAAAATTTGCTGTATTATAAAAGTTATATGAAAATTTTACGTAATTGAGAACTACTTTCGTTTTGTACCACCTTTAAGCTGGCTTGTAAATGGATCTATGTATCATTAAGTATAGCAATCGTTTTGAGTAATGTTTTTTTTTGCCCTGTTGGTCTCGTAAATGCAAGTGCGACCTCTTAGCGAGGGTCCTATTATTGTTTTCTTTTATCGGGATCTTCTATTACATGGCAAAAATGTAGAAATTGATTATTGTGACTCCGGTTTGGAAGCTAAGTAGGTCGGGTGTATAATATTGAGGAATTACTTGTAATAATACGCCATTTTCCCCATGGGAAAAAGGTGTGAGTTTATGTATGTATGTAAGTAAAACTTGTTATAATAACTGACCCAAATAAGAAATCAAAACCAAAATATTAATATTTTACCAGAAGTTCATGTTATTATATGAAAAAATACAGAACTCATGCAATACCTACTACAATATATACAACACTCCAACCAATCCAAAAAAATAATAAATCCGTTCCCGATAAACCTTAGCAAGAAAACTCAAGTGTTATTGACCCCACAACAAAACAAGCGAATAACGAAACTCTATCCAATCCACAAATCGCTTCCAAATAAAAATGGACCATGATACGAGGTAATTAAATAAAGTATTCCCTGTGGCGATTTGGTCGGCGGCTCACATTCAAGCAATTTCTTTCCAATCGCCAGAACGCTGGATCGTCAGCCACACAGATTAAAGTTAAAACTACCCTTGGGGGATTGGTGGGTAGTTTTATATTTTTATTGTTCGGGTTGGTTGGCAGGACTTCCTCTTGTTTAAAGTTTGTGAATTTTCATAGGCATTTTGATGCTTTTGATTGTAAAATACTTGAATGATCCTTTCTGTTTATTGATTTGTAACAGTAACAGTAGTTATGTAATTAATTTAATATGAATTGATTTTTTATTATTAAGCATGAATTTTTTTTAATTGAAAAAAAAAAAAATAAAGAAAAAGGATGAATTTGAATTTGGTATTATGTACATATTTGTGTGTTGATTTTGTATTTATATTGTATTTAAAATTATAAAATGTTTTCTTAAAAACCGTGGGGTATGATGTACCTGAATAAAATAAAAATGAACTAATAAGTATAAAAAATGTGTTGGGAATTCTACAGTTATCTTCAATTGATTTTTGAGCAAGTACGGAATAAACTGAATATAAAAATTAATATGACATAGGAAAAATAATTTTCCAAGAAACACGTTTGCTTACACATTTCTATAAGCAGACAAGGAAAAATAAACCTTATACAACTAGGATAGAAAACAAATAAAGTTTCATTCAATACTAGGAAATAACATTGAATGTATGTAAAACAAGTTCCTACGTAATAAATAAAGGTAAAAAAAATGATACATTATTAAGAAAAAATCTTCCATACGGAGGCGGCGCGGTGTCTAGGTTTTTTTGCCAAAAAAAACGAAGGCCTCATGATCCTCCGGGATTTTCCTTGTAAAAACCGAAGAAAGATAATACGACAAAACTGATCGCAGAAGGAATTACAATGATAAATAATTCAGGGGCGGAAATATGGATGCTTACCCCTTAACTCAGTTCTATTTTATTTTTATTATATTACTCTTATTTGTTAAAGAAACGGTAGGTATTTTTATTCGCACTGTATACGATACGACATTTATACGTTTCGATATTTTTAAAGATTATTTAATCTTTAAAAATAACGTAACGTATAAATGTCGTATCGTATACAGACGTCGCTTGATGTAAATGACTTAGTTTTTATTCAACTGTTCAAGGAGGATTGTTTATGTGGTACTGCTTACTATGTACCTACTTTCGTTTTTCTTCAAATGTCTACTAGGTACAATACATTTGAAAATGTCTCATACTAAATTGATAAGTCTAAATTGACTTGGATTATTTGCAAACTTTGCAATCGCATACATAATAAAAAGTGCTCTGTCTTTCTACCTTTGTTTTTAAAAAGTATGACTTGTTATTTATTTACTGCCCCGTTGGTCTCGTGGTGACAAGCGCGACTGATAAGCGTGGGGTCCCGGGTTCGATTCCCAGGTCGGGCAAAAAGTGTTATTGGGGTTCTCCGTTAGGACTTGCTCAGTTGCAGCCCAGAGTTTGGAAGTTCGTAGATCCTTGACAGTCGTTACGGATAGTCTGAAGCCAGGAAGTCTGACAACCAGTCTAACCAAAAGGTATCGTGTTGCTCAGTAACTGGGTTGTACACAAAAAGTAACAACAAAAATTATAAAATAATTAAAAGCAAAATAATTAATTAATTTGTTTAATTTCAATTCTTCATTGAATTCTTCGTGACGTGTCGTGATAGCTTAATGGTCAAGACGTCCACCTCTTATACGTGAGTTTGTAGGTTTTCTATCGGACATTAGTACCAATGTGACTTTTTCAATTCATATACTTATGTATTTTCTAAGATTATCTTGGACATCACTTTCAAGAACTAAAAATAAAGAAAAATCGTGAGGATAACTGGACTTATGATAAATGTAAGTCTGAAATCGTCAATCCGTCTTGAGCAAGGGTAGTGATCAATGCTTACGCCTTTTCAGTATAAGAACAGACCTTTGTTTCGCATTGGGGCTTAGGTTGATATTACTATTCTGCATACCAATAAACACGCGGAATTTAAAATCCAATTTCACCTCCATCATGGTAACATGACGTGTCGTATCGTAATCGTGTCGTGACGTGTAAAATGACAAATACGCCTAAAGACGTATGATATTGGCATCATATTTTTGTTAGACTACTGTGAGCAGAATACATTATGGTCGGGGTAAGTCGTAGCTCATAACGATGGTCCATTCATTCGTGTAAATTGTTTTGATAGGCTCAAACATTATATCTAGTTTGTTTTTCCACACTATTATAGTTGGTCTGGTAACGTTGATTTAAGGCTGGTTTTATTAAGCTAAGCGAGCGAAAGAGGTTGTTATGGTAGCTCTTGATTTACATTCCTGTTAACGTTTTAGCTAGGATTTATGCTGTTAACAATTGTTTGCTATAATTTAGAAGCGATATATTTTAAGTTTTGGTAGACTATTTTTATTAACACCGAAAATATTGTTAATTCAGCGAAATGTAATAAGAAAGAAAATTGTTTTTTTAATAAAATTACGAAATCACAAACACATGAGACATTTCAACTTTGTCTCTGTCAACTTGTTTTTGTGCAACTACATTAGTATCTACATAATTAAATGTTATTATGTGTCCTAATTTCAGCATTTGCCTCAGAAACCTAGTGGTCCCAAGCGCGACTACTACGCTAAAGGTCTTGGGTTTGATTCTTCGGTCGAGCAAAGCGTTATTGGGTTTTTCTATTACATGGCACCTAAACATACCGCCGAACTGTGGGTGTACATTGGTACACTTCTGGCTAAGCCCACGGAGACTATAGGCGTGATGGTATGTGTGTAATTTCAGCAAATTTCATACAGCCATTTAAGCGTGAAAGGTTAACAAAAATACCCATACTTACAACTATCGATTCTCACAAACTTTCGCGTTTCTAATAGTAGTATAATAGGAGTTGGTCTATCTTCCACATACGTATTTGTTTGCCTCTAAATCAACATATTATTTCACGAGAACATCATCATCTACTTAGCCTTTTCCCAACTATGTTGGGATCGGCTTCTAGTCTAACCGGATGCACCTGAGTACCAGTGTTTTAAATGGAGCGACTGCCTATCTGACCTCCACAACCCAGTTACTGGGCCACACGATACCTCTTGGTTAGACTGTTTGTAAGACTTCCTGGGTTTTGACTATCCGTAACGACTGTCAAAGATCTACGAATGACAGCCGGGACCAAAGGCTTTACGTACTCCGGGCTGTTACTGAGCAAATCCAAATGGAAAAACCCAATAACACTTTTTGCCCGACCTGGGAATTGAACCCAGGACCCCACACTTATCAGTTGCGCTTGCGACCACGAGACCAACGGGTAGTTATTATTTCAGGGGAACACAGAAACGAAATCAAAATTTTCATATTTGTTAAGCTAGGTGAACGGTAGGATAATTTAAATATCCGTTGAAGAGTTTGTATACAAAACCTCATAAAAACCTGATTACCAGTAAGTAATGGAGGTAACAATGTGTGGTAAAAACATTGTATATACAAAGTTTACACTACCGTAAAATTCATGGCAGAAAATTATCCAGTTTTTGATGGACTTATTTTCCTTTTACGTGCTTTAAAAAGCAGTGCCTATAACAGTAAATCTCGCGAACATTCCCGAATGTCTGTAGGCTACATATTTTTTTATTTTTAAACCTCGTATCATGGTGATGTGAGAATTTAACGCTTACTGTCGCTTTAAAGCGCTGAGTTAATCACGGCTGTTTTTTTAATTTCCTCATACTTGTAACCTTTTTTATTTCAACTGTAAACGGGTTATGGGTTAATTATTTTGGGCTTAGGTGTACTCTTGTTGTGAAGCTACATGGTGTTTTTTTGTTTCTGTTTTTATTGTCCTCATCTTATAATAGACGGAATTTTCTTACGGTTTATTAGTATTGGTTTTAATAATATTTTTTTAAGACAGATAAATAAATATAACTGCTTCGTTGGCCTAGTGGTTCTAAGTGCGACTGCTACGCTAAAGGTCTTGGGTTCGATTCCTAGGTCGCAGCTTTGAGTTAGGATTTGTGCCCAGTTAATGGCAATAAGCTTGCCCCCTTTTACATGGGACCTAAACATACCGGCGAACTGTGGGTGTACATTGGTACATCTCTGCCTAACCCTTTGGGGAATACAGGCGTGGTGGTATGTTTTATGTTTATGTTAAATAAATATAAACAATAGTACTTAGGATTAACATAGCTTCACTCTAAGCCTGCCCGCCGCATTCACCGATTGTATGGCGTGCCAATCGGTGACCGATTTTTTGTCGGAGGGAATGGAACATAATTTATTCTAAATACCAACTCTCACGTCTTACAATAAGCTGGTCCCCGAAACTATAGATTTATTGAACGGTCCGATTAGCGGTCCTACAAAAAGTTGGACGTTGGCGGAGGCATTCAACAAAACGAAGAGTTCCGTATATGAATGCGTTAAAACAAAAGAAACACTTTAAATACGTTAGGTAACTAGGTCTTAGGCCGCGGTCACACCAAACGACTTACTATTGTCACGACTGACTGTGACTGAGCGTTACGTTGTGTATAAACGCAGCCTTAAACCCTAAATTACCGGCTACACACATGAATTTTTAACATAAAAAAACTTTTTCATCACTCGAGTCCGTCACTCACTCGAATGTAAAAACTTGTACAGTCGTGCACATTTAATTCTTGAATATTCGCGACCGTGTTTAACTTAATTTGGTGTGCGTTTAAACTCATTCCAGTTTCGCTTAATTACATGTAGTTTAATATTCGTGTACAAATATGTCAATTAAATGTTTTAAAATTTCATTGCTGGGAATTATGTTTAATGAGTTTTAGTATTTTCGTTTTTGTTGGTATAACTTTATGAGTTTGTTATTTATAATACTGCGATGTACGAACAACTTTATTATTTACGGTTCCTATAAATGGCACTGACATACAGTGAATGAAAATGTCGCGAGAAAACTTCAATCAAATGGTCAATTTTTTTTCTGCACAATCAATGTTACCAATCTGGCAATCCTTATTACTTTGAGGAACGTTCGTATTTCAATCTCAGTCTTAATCTATCGGAACATTTTTGACAACATTTTGACATTGAGTGTCGCTGAGATGAAATTAAGGTTAGATTTTCAATGTATTTAATTAGTATAATTGGCATTCAGAACCCGTCACTGCTCAGTATAATAAAAAGTATTTCCTTAAAATAATATGTATAGGCTATTTTTATTGTTGTACGGCATCATGTTTATCATTAACATCTGAAAACTTGGTAAAGACAACTGAATTTAAAATCAATAATTCTGAAATCGCCAATCCGCCTTAAGCAAGCGTAGTGTTCAATGCTTGTGCCTTTCCCCTGCATTGGCACTGCAATAGACTGAATTTAGTTTTTCTCATATTTTTCCCTTGTCTATTTTTAAGGCGTGGAACTCTTTGCGAAGTAGCTCGTCCGGGGAGGTACTACCACCATACCTTTTTCTGCCATAAAGCAGCGTTGCTGTGTTCCGGTTTGAAAGGTATGGGTGCCGGTATAATTACAGGCACATAAGACAATTCAACTTTGTCTGCGGGATGGCAACGCATTTGCAAGGCCTCTAGTATAGCAGCGTTGACCACTTAACATCAAGTGGGCGGTCAACTTGTTCGCCATCCAAAGATATAAAAAAAGGAAAAAAAAATGGAATCAAGAAAAAAGTTATTTGTTATTCATTAACATTTTCTATTCTATGTTAGCCTCCTGTCTCTCCTAAAATTCACAAAAAGCCCTATTACTGTCGGCTATCTACTTGAACAACGCAAAGTCTTAGCCGAGTATTACAAAGCTTACACAAAATATTTCGTTTCAAAATTAGGACTCAGAAACAGGCCGTTATTCTATTATTAGGCGCGAAAATTACATCTACAAGAATGCTACAATGCCTCTGTACTAAGAGAGAATTTCGTGAAATATTAAAACCTAATTTGTGTTTGCACACATGCAAAACTTTCGCGTAGATAGTACAGGCTGTTACTATATACGTGTGTGGGTGAACGAGTGTATTGTCTTACACACACTAACATGCATTTATGTAGGATATTACCTGTCATTATGAATAGGGTTTTCCCGAATAGGCCCGAGTACAATAGAGTTCATACCTTTAGGATGTCTGTGGCTTCATCTCATTCATCTCCATAGAACAGGTCTTCAACAGCTGCCGAAGGTTTCGGAAACCTGTTTAGAAATTATTCTGTATCAATATTTTTTCAAAAGTATTGTATTTAGTATACATTATAGGATATTTATGTATGTGTGTGTATGTATTAAGTTATAAACGAGATGGTTTCAATAAGTTTGCATGGTTTCTGGTGCAAATCCTTTGTAACCTTTTATTTCTCTACTAGCATTTTCCCGCGAGTTCGTCGTAAATGTTCTTTCTTGGGGTTCAAACTTACCCCAGATTTCATCGTGTCAGTGTTTTAGTCTTGAAAGCCTAATAGACAGACAGACTGGTTACTTTAACATTAATAATATTAAAGTATGCTTTCATTGTTTTGAATATCATTTCGTTTTCTTGTTTTATGCTATGCTTTACGAATAAATTATTAGCCTTTTATGTTAGAATGTCTTTTACTACATTACAACACACATAATCTTCAATAGTATGTCTATTTATTGTAGTCATAAGTATATAGATCGACTCTTCTGCAATAATGTCAGAATAAAAGGAATGACCATATATCCTTCAAGAATCGCGTCAATGACCTAATCTCGCTGATTTTAAAATTACGTAATCAAAAACAGTAGTAGATCTTTCATGCAGGTTTCAGTTAGTAGGTAGCAGATATGATTACACCAAAATTGCATAATATTATGACGTTACATTTACACTGTTACTCCAACCGGTATGTTTGTGTAGCTATCATAGTGTGGGTGTGTCGGTGACTGTAAACACGAACACACCCTATGTTGGAGGGTGTGTTTGTGTGCAACTTTAATTTAGACACGGCGCTAAGTCAGCAGCGTATTGCTGGGAACTTTTGGCAGTTTCAAAGTCAGTTTGTTTCACGTATGTAAGAAGTTGCTTAATACCTTGACCTTTACTGTAATACTTTGAGTTATGGCGGGTGGAAGTTTGTTTGAAACTCATTTGACATTAAGAGAGATGCGTTTTTTATTTTATTTTTAAACTGTAGTCATTTAAACAGTGGTGTAATCAGACTCCTCTGAGTTCAGTAAGCTAAGTAATTAACTTTAGTTATATTACTAAAGCTCTTTGTGAAGGAGCTCGTCCGGGGAAGTACTACCACATACCGATTTCTGCCGCAAAGCAGCGTTGCTGTGTTTCGGTTTGAAGGGTATTAGTGCCGGTGTAATTACAGGCACATAAGACATTTCAACTTGTCTCTGGAAGGGCAATGCATTTGCAAGGACTCTGGTATTGCAGATGTCTATAGGCAGCGGTGACCACTTACCATGAGGTGAGCCGTCGTCTGCTTGTTTGCCAGCCAGAACCAGTGCAAGTGCCAGCAATAAAAAAACTGTACATACATCTTACTTCAGTCGTCACATTCAAAACTTGGAGAAAATGAATAAATAATAAATATTTAATTGCTTTCGACAGCCAGATAATGTGTAAAGGCCCTAAATTCTACGCGAAATCAAAACGACAAATAAATCATATCGCTACAAACATTTTACGACAATCCCGTCCGAAATTGAAATTCAAACAAATAAAGACAGCTTCTAAAATAACCGGACAGCTGGAAAACGCGTCAGATTTTATCGATACGCTCGTAAACAACGCCATGTCATTCCATGTTGACGTTTATCGATACTAATATCGACATATCGATAACTGCCAAATGTACCCAGAACTGGTTGAGTAGCGATATTGAAAAAATGGAACGTTCTGATTTGAGCTTGCATGGAAACTTACTTAAATATGTTGTAACCGTATTTTTTAAAATTAAATACTATCGTATGATTGGCAATCTAATAAATATTGTCCGAGTAAAGATCATCATCTTCTACTTAGCCTTTTCCCAACTATGTTGGGGTCGGCTTCTAGTCTAACTGGACACAGCTGAGTACTAGCGTTTTACATGAAGCGATTGCCTATCTGACATCTACAACCCAGTTACTAGGCAACACGATACCTTTTGGTTAGACAGGTTGTCAGACTTCCTGGCTTCTGACTATCCGTAACGACTGTCAAAGATCTACGAAAGACAGCCGGGACCAACGGTTTTAAGTGCTTTCCGAGTCACGGGGGTGTCACACCACCAACGTCCAAACTCCGGGCTGCTACTGAGCAAATCCTAATGGAAAAACCCAATAACACTTTTTGACCGACCTGGGAATCTATTCCGGGACCCTACGCTCATCAGTCACGCTTGCGACCACGAGACCAACGGGGCAGTCAGATTAACGATAATTAAGTAACATTGTTTTACATGTTTTGGGAATAAAATATTATTTTCATTCCATTTGTAGATTTTTTTTTTTTACTTAAAATGGCCTTTGGTTAGTAGTGCGACAATAAAGGCTAGATCAAAAAAAGTTTGTAACACTATTTGTTATTAAATATGTTTTTTTTTTTTTGGTGGGTGGGAAATCATCAAATAACTTCTCCCGCCCTGGGCGGGGCGGGAGGGAGTGTCAGACTTTTTCTGACTAAAACGCACCCATGTTCCTTCTTGTGCCCTTTGCGTTCCGGGGGCGCGGTATCTCTTACAAACAACCCGCAGATTAAATATGTTTAACATTTACCGAACCATTATATATAAGTTTTTTTTTTTTATCGGGAATTTGAATAGAGGTAGTACAATTGTGGTCATAATAATGAATTATGTTTACTTTGGATCCATACATGTGTATTCGCATAACTAAAAAAAAAATACCTATGGACCAGCTAATATTATTGCGCAATTTCAGAGTTCGTTCCATACTAACATACCATTACGCATGTACTCCCCGAAGGGTTAGGCAGAAGTGTATCAATGTACACCCACAGTTTAGGTCCCATGTAATGGGGGCGAGCCTATTGCCATTAACCGGGCACAAATTCTAACTCCGAGCTGCTCCTGAGAATTTCATAGAAAACCCCAACATCACTTTTGGCTCGACCTGGAAATCGAACCCAGGACCTCTAGCGTAGCAGTCGCTCTTAGGACCACTAGGCCAACGAGGCTGTTTCCAAATAGTCAATAATAATAAATAGGTAATAGTTTTCCGAATACGTTCCATATTTAAAGTTATTCATAATGATAAATTCAATAACCTCTTTTCAGGTTACTGGCAAACAAGACTGGCAACTTCTTTGAAAGAGGTTACTGATAATATATACTTATTCAGTGAAACGGGCTTCATTGGCTAGAAACTTTTACTACAGACGTAGGCATTAACTTCTAAATTATTAGTGAAAGCATGATTGCTATGTTGTTCAGAAAATGAGAAGGTTTGTTAATACACATTGCGATAATATTGTTACCGCCTTTGATAATCTGGTTTTACTAAGAACAAGCTTAGCGAATGAACACTGTAAGATATATTATTACTTAACCATATCTTTTTGAATAAAGGTTAAAACTAAAATTAAACTGCCTCGTTAGTCCAGTAGTCCTAAGCACGACTGCTACGCTAAAGGTCTTGGGTTCGATTCCCAGGTCGAGCAAAGTGTTATTGCGTTTTTCTATGAAATTCTCAGTAGCAGCTCGGAGTTAGGATTTGTGCCCGGTTAATGGCAATAGGCTCGCCCCCTATTACATGGGACCTAAAACATACCGGCGAACTGTGGGTGTACATTGGTACACCTCTGCCTAACCCTTTGGGGAATACAGGCGTGGTGGTATGTTTTATGTTTATGTTAAACTAGCTGTTGCCCGCGGCTTCGCTCACGTCGACCTAAGTGTTACTTAACTAAATAAGTATTGAATACTATGTTATCAAAATCTTCCAAGCAGGTCAAATGGTTGCTAAGGTGACTGCTCATAGTTACGACTGTAGGTTTAAAGAATTTATCTGTAGTCGATTGAAGTCTGGATTTGTGCACGGCTGGTAATAGGCTTACGCCATACCTGGGGCTAAAACATAATTGGCGTAAGGAGAGTATATGTGGCTTTACTATCCCTTTAGATAATACTATGATGTGGTTTCAAAATTTACTTACTTTTCTTTCTCAAACCATTAAACAGCGTCTTTAATAGGCACTGCTTTAACATTATACCTCACATTGTAGCTGCGATCTGTCTAGTATCAAGACCGAAGAAATGAATCTTATAATCAGAGCAACAGCCCACAAAATTTGAGCTTCGTGTTAGAACCAAATTAATGTAAAGTTTTTGGGAGAAAGTATGGACAAAAAAAAGTAAGCATAAGACTTCTTAAAAGACTAAGCAAAGTTTTACCTCACAAATTATACCTTATCTTTGGAACCGTAAACTACACAATAAATTTCCATTAAATTTTATAGTACCTACCTATAAGAAGAAATTCCGAATGCGATGCATGATTCATGATTGATGCTTGATTCAACTTGCATCCTGAAAGCGTGAAGTCTGTGAGACATTCAACGTCAGAAGAACGACTGTCACGGAATTTTTCTATGGGTGAAATTGATTTTGGTACAGTTTCTGTTGTTGCTAATCTATTTCTGTTTTGCCATTTGAATATAAGTACACTTTTTGGTGGCGTGGCTTAGGACAGAAGTTAAAATTTTGGACAAAAACCGTTTGCACATAAATCGTTTAACACTTGTATGAAGTGTCGAAGTTGGGAGGTCCCTTTTTTAAGCATGAGATGTCGTCAAATGATTTCTTCCTTTCTGGCGGAAAGGAGTGTCAGACTGTTATTGGCTAAAACCCATCCGAGTTCCTTCCAATGTCCTTTGTGTTCCAGGGCCGCGGTGAGTCTTTCGAACAAATTCCGCAACTGTGCTAACATCTCTTTGAGGCGCGCGTGAAACACAGTACGTCCTCGACTTGGGTCTAGTTCTGGTTGGACGGCGAGCCACACAACGGTAGCCGACCGCAAGCCCACTCCGACGGTGGTCTGGAATCGCTCTACGACTCTCGACACCCGGGGCATCCCCTTCTGTTCTGACAGCCGGGGTGAAAGGTTGACCTCTCCCTCATGCGTTTCGCCTCCTCCTTCGTTGGCATTACTACTTCGCAGAAGGAAGCGATTGCTTCCCATTCTCCCTCGCTCCGGACTATGGATGAACCAAAGCCGGACGCGAGAGGTCGCCGCCGCCAATCGCCTTTATGAGGACACGCTGATGTTCTGCCCAAGCAGGGGCATACCTCCACCGTACGCTCCTTTGTGATCCTACAGTGATAACACCAAGGCGTGTCCTAGCTCCGAAACCGAAACAGTTAGCTCCCAAAACAACTGTGACCAGAGAGTACCTGCGTCAGAAAATCCTTGTGGTGCGGCGATCCTACTATCGATATAAATTGGTAACTCTTTAAGTTTCTGAGGTGCTGTTTTTTATTCATGAAAAATATTCTTAGGGGTAGCTAGAATTTGTGGGCCAATCAGTGGAATTCTGTTCTATTCATTCTTCTTCAGTCGACGAATGCAAATTTTCAAAGTTATGTTAAGTTTATGCTTAAACCTATTTTATTATAATATTGAAATCATACCATCGAAAATAAAAACAATTGAATTAGGTACCAATTAAAATAATGACAAAAAGTAACAATCAATTGGGATCGAACTCACACAAAATATCTTACATGGCTTTCATTAAACACCGAAGCTATTCTCTAAACAAAGTAAATAGCGTAATAATAATAAAAAAATATAGCAATTCCCATACCATGTTATAATTGACTGCTTAACTCCTTGTGGCTAATGACGTCATGTTTTTTATTTCATAGGATAAAATATCTCCCACTGTCTTTCATAGGAACTGCCTCGTTAGCCTAGTGGTCCTAAGCGCGACTGTTACGCTAGAGGTCTTGGGTTCGATTCCCAGGTCAAGCAAAGTGTTATTGGGTTTTTCTATGAAATTCTCAGTAGCAGCTCGGAGTTAGGATTTGTGCCCGGTTAATGACAATAGGTTCGCCCCCTGTTACATGAGATCTAAACATACCGGCGAACTGTGGGTGTACATTGTTACACCTCTGCCTAACCCATCGGGAAATACAGGCGTGATGGTATGTGTAATATGTAACTAATCTGCAGTATTGTGTATATTTTATAGCAATCCAAAACATGTCCAAGAACAATAATGCTTACCTAACCTCATTATTTATTACAAATAGCGAAATAGCCTAACTATTAATTACAAAGCCCACCACCCAAAGAGCAAAGCAGATTGTGTGAAGGAAGATATCCAGCACCTCATGACTACTTGAATTAGTGAGACTACCTACCTCCCGGTAGTGAACTTCAGTGATGTATCTGGAAGGCATTGAATAGATTGCGCATTTAAGTAGTCCGCTGCAAACATAATTTGGTAAAAGAGGGCATCATATACCCGTCTGAAACTCAGTGCAATTGACGCATCAGTAAAAGCGGCCACCTACTTTTCTTAACCGGTGTAAATTATTGTTAGGGGTATCATCGATCCCGGGTCGGTGGTGCGTAGTGTTCCACGTGCGCCTCAAAGAAATGTCAGTACTGTAAGATGGGGCCCGCCAGGGCCAGTGTCTAACAGGGTTGCGGAATTCAAAAGAGTCACCGCGGCGCTGGTACGCAAAGGGCATTAGGAGGCACACTTTGTGTTTTAGTCAGTAAGAGTCTGACACTCCCTTCCGTTCCGCCCAGAGCGAAAGAAGTCATTTAAAGATTTCCCATTCTTAAAAAAAGGGGTATCATTGATGTGAAAAGAAGAATTTAAATCGCGCTATAATACAGTCATGTGTTGGCCCGACATTTAAAGACTATTTTGTCAAAATTAAAGAGTCAAATAGACATAAATTCTTTAACAATACGTATATTTTCCGCTCTGCTATCGTTTGCACACCTATCAGTTTCTATTTTTTCGATGAAAACTTTTGACTTCAATTTGCTGTTTTTTAGTAACTATGTATTATAGACATTCTTTTCTGCAAAAATAATAAAGAAAAAATAAGCAAGCTAAGCGTTACTGTATAAGAATGACTACTTCTATTTTATTATTGTTTGGAAATCTTCTAGTATTCAAAAGAAATATTTAAAAAATCACAAAAAGTAAAACATTATACCGGGACCGAACTCAAGCCCTGCGATTGGAAAGGCGGTCATCGAACCATTAGACTATTTAATTCAATAGAAAAAGATTTGAAATTGCCGTTCTGTTTTGCCATGATTGACTGTTTAGCTTCTTAAAGGTATAGCGTGATGATAATTATTTCAGCAGTTCAATCCTCAGCCATCTAAAGTATTGTTATATTTTGTTTCATCTTTTTTGAAACCCGTCGTAATCTGTATCATCATTGTTCATTCCCCAAAGTAGATAGCGCGATAATTTATAGCCTACGACCAACTTTGGTCTATGATGAATATATATACAAAAATTGAACGGAATCTGTCCGGCAGTATTTGCGTGATGCTGTAACAAACAAACAGACAAACAGACAAAAATTTAGAATCGCTTCCCGACCCCGTAGCAATCACTTTTTTTAAATATATTAAATGTACAGTTTTGACTTCGCTACGATTTTATTATAAGTATAAATAGACTATGTACAGACATTATTTTCTGCTTTAATATTAAAAGATTTAAAAAAATAAGTAACCAAATCAATGTTATGGCAGAAGTTATGCATACTTTTATTTTATTATTGTTGGGAATCTACCTGTACGAAAAAAAATGTTTGAAAAATCACAAAAAGTAAAACTGTTATTGAGGACCGAACTCACGTTCAGCGATTTGCAAGGCGGTCATCGAACCATTAGACTATTTACTACTTCGGAAATAACTCTAAAATAGCCGTTCTAGTTTGCCATTATTGACTGCTTAACTCTTTGAAGGTATAGCGTGATGATAATTATTTTAAAAGTTCAATTTCGCAGCTATCTACAATATTCTTACATTATATGTCGTTATTTTCAATCCCGTGAGAATCTGTAGAAGAACTCGGACATAATGCAACATTGCTCATCCCCCAAAGCAAATAGCGTGATAATTTATAGCCTAAGTGTTAAGTGGAGCTTTCCGCAATACATTAGTGAAAACCGCATTCAAATCGGTTAAGCCACGGCTGAGATTAGCGTGTTCAAACGCACAGACAAACAGACAAACAGACAAAAATTCTAAAAACCATATTTTCGGCATTAGAATCATTACCCGACCTCGTAGCAATTACTTTTTTTCAAAAATATTAAATGTACAGTTTTGACTTCGCTACGATTTTATTATATGTATAGATAAATATAATCAATAGTACTTAGGATTAACATAGCTTCACTCTAGGCCTGCGCGCCGCATTCACCGATTGTATGGCGTGCCAATCGGTGACCGATTTTTTGTCGGAGAGAATGGAACATAATTAATTCTAAAATACCAACTCTCATGTCCTACAATAAGCTGGTCCCCGAAACTATAGATTTATTGAACGGTCCGATTAGCGGTCCTACAAAAAGTTGGACCCTTCGGGGAATACAGGCGTGATGGTATGTGTAAAGGTTAAAAAAACTCACAATTGAATGTTGGTCGCAGCGCAGTCTATGTCAATAAATACTAGCCAAGTACACAGGAGATAATGATAGTGCTCAAGTGTGTACGGAAACTCAGGTGCATTGTCTCTTCCCTCACTTTCATCAGGCGTAGAGCCAACGGCTTTTCATGCTTTTTCACACACAAGGTGTCAGACCACCAACATTCAAACTCCAGGCTTCTACAGAAAAATTTCTACTTAAGAACCTAACAACATTTTGGTCGACCTAGGAATAAAACTCAGGACACTATGCTCAGCAGTCGTGCTTGCGAAAATGAGACCAACAGTCAATGAAGGTTATTGATCTCGCTTATACACTGTACCCAACACATTATGAGGTAGCACTAAAATAAAATGGCAGACTTCATAAGTACGTCTGCGCGAAACATTATTATGCTTGAAAAACTGCATGAAAAAGTGCTAAACATTTTAAAATTCGCGTCGAACTACTCGATTGTGAACGTGAATATTCAAAGGGGAAATGAAAAAATAGAGAAAAAAATGTACATTTTCTAGACCGAGTTGCCAGTGAAAGATGTTTCGATAAATAACCATGTTACCCTCGAAATATAGGGACTTCTTATGAATTTCAAATTCCATATTTGAATACATAATTCCGTTGAGTTCGAAAAGTTATTTTTCTTTAAATCTGTGTTGCCATTCTGCGGAACATTTAAGATAATGTATAATTTGCTATTCAAAAAGAACTTAGGTTGTACTTGGTACTACTTCGAAATTCTGTTATTTACAAGCAAATGTATGGATTTGTTAACAGGGACATATTTTATTTATTGTGACTCGTTAGGGTCTTGAAGTGTGTAAGCGTGTGAGGCTTAAAGTTAGACTAGTAGAATAAGTGAATACGTGGTATATAAAAAAAACTAGTCTCTTTTTAATAACATACCATCACGCCTGTATTCCCCGAAGGGTTAGGCAGAGCTGTAACAATGTACACCCACAGTTCGCCGGTATGTTTAGGTCCCATGTAATAGGGGGCGAGCCTATTACCATTAACCGGGCACAAATCCTAACTCCGAGCTGCTACTGAGAGTTTCATAGAAAAACTCAATAACACTTTTTGCTCGACCTGGGAATCGAACCCAAGACCTCTAGCGTAGCAGTCGCTCTTAGGACCACTAGACCACCGAGGCAGTTCAGTCTCTTTTTAATTGGGAGTATTAACCTACAGGTTAATACTCCCAATTAAAAAGATGTAACTGTTCAAATTTGAGCATCATATCAGTGAGTGAGGAAAACCGAGCATTACAATGCGCAACCTGTAATTATACAATTTGTAACATCAATGCGCAACACTTGTAATAACTGTGTTGCAGCTACTTCTATACAGACGAATGCTCGTCAGTCAGTGAGGGTATTATAACGTAACGCTCAAAATGGAATCTAGGATTGTTACATTACAAGCAAATACTCGCAGTGAGGGAGCACCTAGGAGTTAGTTTTTAATCCACGACGCAAAAACGACGGGGTGTTATAAGTTTGACGTGTCTGTGTGAGTGTCTGTCTGTGGCATCGTAGCTCCCAAACGCATGAACCGATTTTGATTTAGTTTTTTTTTGTTTGAAAGGTATATTAGTCGGGATTGTTCTTAGCTATGTTTGATGGAAATCGGTTCAGCGGTTTCAAAGTTATCAGCTCTTTTGTTAGCTGCGGAAGGGATTTATATTTTTCTGTCGGGGGTTACTTAAAATTTTAAATTTTGTGTTTTTCTTCGGAGCTTGTAAATGATTGTGTTGTTATTATAGTTAGATTGAACTGTCTGATCACCAGAATTGTGTGTCTACATGAATACAGGCATAATTATTGTAACGATGAACTGTCTCATCAGACCTAAAAGTCCTCCTCCGATGTCTCCTGCGTACTTGGCTAGTCTCTATTGAAATAGGCTGCCGTGGCCGAAAAATTAAAAATATACTGCAGACCGAATTTTGGTCACGGCAAATTTCAACTCCAGGAGACATTAGAGAGCACAGGCCTGTGCACAAACACAGGTACTCCCCCTTTTCTCACTCTCATTCTTCAATGGGATGGAAGTCTGATACAACTGGAAAGACAACAGGCGCAGGACCAACGGCTTTACGTGATTTCCAACTTCCAAACTCAGGGCTGCTGCAAAGAATATCTTTGCAGCAGCCTAATGGAAAAACCCAATAACACTTTAACACTACTAAAAAAATATAACATAACATAACATACCATCACGCCTGTACTCCCCGAAGGGTTTAGCCAGATGTGTAACAATGTACACTCACAATTCGCCGGTATGTTTAGGTCCCATGTAAATAGGGGGCGAGCCTATTGCCATTAACCGGGCACAAATCCTAACTCCGAGCTACTACTGAGAAATTCATAGAAAAATTCAATAACACTTTTTGCTCGACTTGGGAATCGAACCCAAGACCTCTAGCGTAGCAGTCGCGCTAAGGACCACTGGGCTACCGAGGCAGTTAAAAAATATATACATATTAAAAAGTGTAATGACAAACTTCACATATTATGCTTTCTCTTCTTCTATCAGAACAAAAGTACCCAGGCGCTCGCGACCTACATACGCGGATTTAACCCAGCTTTTCACATAATTCGTATAATTGTATTTAATTTCAACAGCAGCTGCACTTGATGATAAATTACAGTTCATATTATACAAACTGTTGCTACAAATACTCATAATAATATTATATAGTAAAGTGTTTAATTTTGTGCTGAGTTTATGAATTATGTGTATGACTTTGAACTGCCCCGTTGGCCACGTGGTCGCACGGACGACAGACGAGGGTTGATTTCCAGGTAGAGAAAAAGTCTCCTGGTAAAGATATCTTTGGGTTCCACCTAATAGGGGCGAGCCTATTGCCGTTAACCGGGAAAATCCTAACTCCGAGCTGCTACTTAGAATTTCTATATAAAAATTCAATAACACTTTGCTCGACCGGGGAATAGATCCCAAGACCTCTAGCGTAGCAGTCGCACTTAGGACTCCTAGGCTAAAGAGACAGTAATAAAAAAAAAATAATAATAAAAACTTCGTCTGTCGTTACGGATAGCCAGAAGGCGGGAAGTCTGAAAACCAGTCTTACCAAGAGGTTTCGTGTTGCCCAGTAACTGGGTTCTGAAGGTCGGATAGACAGCAGTCGTACTTTGGACTACTAGGCTATCGAGGAAGGAAGTTTAGGTACTACATTTTCACACGGCCCGCTTGATGGTACGCGGTTACCGTAGCCTATGGACGTCTAGTAGAAGTACCTATTCACTCCCATCTTAAAGAATCCCATACTGTATGTAGCCTCTTGGGAAAACTTCGGCAGCGGAGCTCATTGCATGGCCGAAGCGGGAGGAAATTTCTCTGAAACCGGACAGTGCGCGACCGTTTAGGCTCCTAAGCGTGTGGTTAAACTCCCTGACTATGGCAAGCAGTGCTTTGATAGAAGGTGGCCGTAGGCATCATATCAAAGTATTGTATAGAAGGGAGAACACACATAAAGAGATACATAAGTATAGTAACCGGCATGAGTCGTGAGCACAAACTTCAAGTTTTTGGGTCTCTTTGACGGAATGAAGAAGCTGCGGGGCGCCGACGTTCCATGCGATTGGTCCTACCTATGGACCAACTGCAGCGTCGGCAATCCAAAAACCGAAAAAAAATTAATTTGAAGTTTGTGCTTACGACTCATGCCGGTTACTATAGCAACATTGTGTATAGCGTAAGTACATAATACAGTTAACGTTAGGTAAGCCTGTAGTGACCACGACTAGGTTATCGGTGTAACCTTCCGCGTGCAGCGTTGATTGGTCGTTAGAGGCGCGGGAGCCATTTGATAGTATTCCCGTTAATGTAGGGATTGCCTACCCCTTTATTTAATATGTCGGAGAATGAAATATTTTTGCTACAACGCCATCTGTTATTTAAAAGTGGAACTGAAGAGGCAATGAGGTTGCATTCCATCTGTGGAATGGTTTTGGATGGAGGGCTGTTAGAATACTAAGAAAGCGGTGCTAGAACATGGCGATCTTGTCAGAAAAACCAGCCAATTCACTCTGAGAGTGGTATTTTTATATTGTGTAACTAAAGTAAAACCATTTTAAACCAATAACATCTTCTGCTTGTCCGAGTTAGGTACCCAAAGGCTGTAGATTCTGCTTAAGCTCTGTAAACAACGTTGGGCTTCCTTATGAGGCTCATATAAAGGTACAACGTTTCAGTGCTAAAAGAATAGTAAAATTTATAATAGTATCGAATCCACCGACATCAACACAAATCCGCTCCTCCGGGACAGTTCAATTTAGCGTATGTGATAGACAATAGTCGCTAACTGTTCCATCATAGTCCTGGTCAGTGTTGCTATGGAGCAATTTACCTGTGTCTATTTGTATACAGCCGTCCTGAATGGATAACATCGTCGGAATACACTATAGCTGTGAGTTTTAGGTGGATAGATTGAAAAGTGGATTTGATTGTTAAAATACAATTTATTTTTTTGAAAAGATAGGAAGGAAAGAGAATTTTTTTTTGAGACAGACTATGTGCACATCGAAATTATAATAAAAGGTTATTCAATAAAAAAACTAAATACAAAAGAAATTTTTCTTTAGTTAAAAAAAAAAAATAGTTCTTCATTTGCACCGAAAGCAGATACAAGTTACAGATGTTAAGTTAAAAATTATTCTTATACAAAGTATCTTGATTTAGGCATGCAATTAGTTTAAGCTGTAATACATGATAAAGAGTCATTGGGGGAAGGAGAAACTATGATGACATACTAATATTCTCACGTTCCCTTTTCGCATTGTAGATGTTTATACATTAGGGAAAGGTCGTAATGTAATCTCGGTCTTAGTTTGTCAAAAATGCCCGTAGTTTATTTATAGTTTTTGGAATTATTTGTCGCTAAGGAATGATGGAAACTAGACGACCACACACCGACGGTAAACAATGTTTAAAACTTTGAGTAGGTATTTCATTTGGCGACAAGGTTGGCGCAGTAGCTGAGCGGTTGGCTGCTACGCTGCCAGTCCCGGGTTCGATTCCCGCACGGAACAAATATTTGATTGGCCTGCGGATAAGTTGTTCCGAATATGGCTGTTTGTATATTTGAGTTTATATGTTTATAAATACACCCAAGGTATAGGACAAATTCCATGTGTGTGGTAATTTTTTTTTTTTTTTTTTTTGGTGTGTGGGAAATCATCAAATAACTTCTCCCGCCCTGGGCGGGGCGGGAGGGAGTGTCAGACTTTTACTGACTAAAACCCACCCATGTTCCTTCTTGTGCCCTTTGCGTTCCGGGGGCGCGGTATCTCTTGCGAACAACCCGCAGCCCCGGCAGGCATCGGCCCCCAGTGGCCCCTTCCTTTTGCTGACATCTCTTTGAGGCGCACGTGGAACACGAACGCGCCGTCGACACGGCCTGTCGTTATGCAACGTAAGAACGGTGAGCTACCCATTGCTCACCGTCCACAGGCCCGTATCTACGGTGGCCGGGAGTCGTCTCGCGGCTCCCGACGTCCGGAGCGTCTACCGCGGCGGCTGGGACGGGAGAACCGCTGTCTCAACCGTCCCGCCGCCTATGGTTTAAAAAAAACATAGAAAAAAAGAAGAAGAGAGAGCAAGTCTGGAATTAATAATAGATATAGGAACATACCGTTTAGAAGGCATGTGAACTTGTTGGCTTCATTTTCAAGCTGTTTTTCAAATATTAAATTTAAAAAAAATTAGGTAACCTTCGACTAAAGAGTAATAAAAATCCCTACAAATTAGCTAACAAAAGAGCTGACGACTTTGAAACGGCTGAACCTATTTCCATCAAACATAACTAAGAACACTTCCGACTGATTCACCATTCATAAAAAAAAAAAAACAAAAACAAAATCGGTCCATGCGTTCGGGAACTACGATGCCACAGACAGACAGATACACACAGACACGTCAAACTTATAGCAACCCGTTGTTTTTGTGTCGGGGGTTAAAAAGTACTACTACATACTATTATCAACGCTCGACTCAACGCTGACAGTTGAAAATCAAACAACCGCTAAAAGTTAAGCTATCATCCTTGGAACAGAGACGTGCCACCTGCGGGACGAGGTACCTAGATCAGATAACCGACGACTGACGTCAACGACCGAGAAATGTCGTACCTTTGTTATATTGTACCGTGAGCAATGGATTCTTACACGATTTATTCGCTTATTTTCTAGACCGTTTTATTTATTTATTTTGTTACAGGATTTGCGGTGACTTGACTTGATAGTACAGTAGTTGCTTGGTAGTAAGTTTGATGTAAATTGGAAGTAATTTTTTGTCTTAAACCTATTAAGAACGTATTTATTCAATTAGACCATTTACAGGCACTTTTGAATTGTCAAGAAGTTACATTGTTGTATGTTGTATTTTTATAAATATATTAAAATGTAACTGCCTGGTTAGCCTAGTGGTCCCAAGCGTGACTGCTACGCTAGAGGTCTTGGGTTCGATTCCCAGGTCGAGCAAAAAGTGTTGTTGGTTTTTATGTGAAATTCTCAGTAGTAGCTCGGAGTTAGGTTGATTTGTGCCCGGTTACTAGCAATTGGCTCGCCCCCTATTACATGGGACCTAAACATACCGGCGAACTGTGGGTATACATTGGTACACCTCTGCCTAACCCTTCTAACAGGCGTGATGGTATAAAATGTAACAAGCTGGAATAACCCTTCCATTACGATTTGGGAATGAAAATAATAATAATTCATGCTATGTCTTCATAAGTAGTAAGTTTTGACTTACAAAAAGTATTTATGGCAACAGTATGAATAAAAAAAATCATTACCTACAGCAAAAAAGTATTGCCTACCTTGCATACCATAACACAGATTGGTGCACGTCACAACGGCATGCAAGCTATTTGCATACTTCTGTACAGTTACAGCCACGCGTATTTGGAGCTTAGGTAATTCATTTCTAGATTCAAAATTCTTTAAGCTTGACAGTAAGGAATAGTGTTGTATATGCGGTATTGTTTTTAGTGGTCAGGTCTATAATTTTGAAAAATCACCCAAATAATATTTACATACATACCATCAGGCTTGTATTCCCCGAAAGGTTAGGCAGAGGTGTGCCAATGTACACCCACAGTTTGCCGGTATGTTTAAGTCCCATGTAACAGGGGGCGAGCCTATCGCCATTAACCGGGCACAAATCCTAACTAACCTAATTTCATAGAAAAACCCAATAACATTTTTGCTTGACCTGGGAATCGAACTCCAGAGCTCTAGCGTAGCAGTCACGCTTAGGACCACTAGGCTAACGAGGCAGTTCAAATAATATTTGGGTAGATAATTCCTGCCTATTCTATATAAATTATGTTTTCCTGCTCCTCCGCTAATCTTTTCTAATTAATTTCGTTGCGGGATCCAAGACAGTTATATCGTTTCTCCGGACTCGTGAAGCTTCATTGCCTCGGCGCTCTTCTGGCGGTCTCCACTGTTGATTCTGGCTTACAGAAATTGCAGTGGCTGGGAATAGTGGGGCGGGCTTGTCCTATTTAAAAAAATCCTGCCTATTCCGATAATTTGAGATTTATACATATGTAAGTATGTTTATAAAATAGAATGCCGGGAAGTAGGTTCTAGACTTGTAAGGTTTGATGAGCTACAGACACCCGGACAGGTGTAAGTAAATAAAAGCTTGTGAAGTCAGTGTGAGTAAACAAATTTATTTCAATTTTCTATTTTCAAAATGCATTCTCCATTTTAGAATAAAGCTAGGTAGGTATGTAGATTGTTGACGTTTTCATGGAGACGAAATGTTTTGCTATTCACAGGTCATATAAGTCGTCTTTTCATGACAATACGCTTAAAAATGTTCTAAACGTGAGACAAAATAAAAACGAAAATGTTTTGAAGAGAATTTCGGGAATGATGCAGTGTTGGAAATGTGACATCGTATTCAACTTACGATTTTAATTTTGCCCCGTTGGTCTCATGGTGGCAAGCACCATTGTTAAGCGTGGGGTCCCGGGTTCGATTCCCAGGTCGGGCAAAAAGTGTTATTGGAATTTTCCAGTAAATTCCTACTGGAACAGCCCGGAGTTTGGAAGTTGGTGGTGTGATACCCCCGTGCCACGGAAAGCACGTAAAGCCGTTGATCCGCGCCTGATCTCTTCCTGGTTGTGTCAGATTGCCGTCCCATCGGACTATGAGAGTTAGGAAAGAGGGAGTGCACCTGTGTTTGCGCACACACTTGTACACTATAATATCTTCTGCGTACTTGGCTAGTCTAAATAAAGATTACCCGCCGTGGCCGGAATCGGTCTGGAGAATACATTTTACATTTTTAATTTTATTGAATTCTGGGGGGCAATCCTACTAACTTTTAGGAACAATCGCAATTTAATCTCAATCTGTCAACAATACCTTTAATTTATCTTCATTTTTGACATTGTTTTTCATTTTCTATTATATTTAATAATAATAATAGGTTTGCGTTTGACGGCTACTCACTTAATCTTAAATGATGATATGGCCTAAGGTGGTACACGTTCAGATTGCGACTAGAGTTTCAACGTTTTTGATGAGTACAGTTTTCCTTCGATCAGTACATGAACATAGTGAGTGATCGTCGAAACTACTAATGAAAATTTCCTAATTTTTAAAACCCAGTAACACTTTTGCCGAAACTGGAAGTCGAACCATTTTGACCCCACACTCAGCAATCATGCATGCAACCACGAGACCAACAAAACAGTGAAATTTTAACGATACTAGGTACCTACACAACTGCTTAATTCGAACAATATTAACACACCTAATTCACGCGACTCCCGACCCGCGGCATATTCCCAGACCTGTTTAGGTGCACTAAAAGTTTAAGGTGCACAATCTTCACACACTCGCGTTCAGCAGTTTTGGGACACAATACAACTTCAATACGGCGCGTGCATAATTAGAAGTTCTTAACGCAACCTCATGGCGCAGTTCGCAATTAGCAAGACTGTCTTCTAGAAGCTATTTAAGTTGTTCATTTTGTTTGTGTAATAGGTAGGGACTTCGTTTTTGGCTCTGTTAAAAGTAGTTTGGTTTTTGTTTATTTAGGACTGCCTCGTTGGCCTAGTGGTCCTAAGCGCGACTGCTACGCTAGAGGTCTTTTCTTTTTTTTTGGTGCTGGGAAATCATCGAATAACTTCTCCCGCCCTGGGCGGGGCGGGAGGGAGTGTCAGACTTTTACTGACTAAAACCCACCCATGTTCCTTCTTGTGCCCTTTTCGTTCCGGGAGCGCGGTATCTCTTGCGAACAACCCGCAGCCCCGGCAGGCATCGGCCCTCAGTGGCCCCTTCCTTTTGCTGACATCTCTTTGAGGCGCGCGTGGAACACGAACGCGCCGTCGACACGGCCTTTCGTTTTGTTAAACGTAAGGACGGTGAGCTACCCATTGCTTACCGTCCACAGGCCCGTATCTACGGTGGCCGGGAGCCGTCTCGCGGCTCCTGACGTCCGGAGCGTCTACCGCGGCGGCTGGGACGCGAGAACCTCTGTCTCAAACGTCCCGCCGCCTCCTTCTCAAGCATTACTGCCTCACAGAAGGAGGCGACTGCATCCCATTCCCTCTCGCTCCGGACCATGGCTTGCACCAGGGCCGGACGCGACAGTTCGCCGCCGCCGATGGCCGCCACGAGGACTAGGCGATGCTCCGCCCAAGCGGGGCATACCGCCACGGTGTGCTCCACCGTATCCTCGGGGCGATCCACACAATGGTGACACCCGGACGTTTCCTCCCGCCCGATGAGGTGCAGGAACCTCCCGAAACACCTGTGTCCGGTGAGGACCTCCCGCGTCAGGCGGTAGGTGAGGGCGCCCTGTCGCCTCTCCAGCCACTCCTCAAAGAGGGGACTTACCGCCTCTATTAAGGCGTGCCCAACGCTAGAGGTCTTGGGTTCGATTCCCAGGTCGAGCAAAAATTGTTATTGGGTTTTTCTATGAAAATCTCAGTAACAGCTCGGAGTTAGGATTTGTGCCCGGTTAATGGCAATAGGCTCGCCCCCTATTACATGGGACCTAAACATACCGGCGACATAAAGAAACAAAAAATAAAATCAATACAACATACAGTATTCAAGTTCCCCGAACAATATTTATTCTTAACTTGAAAACTAACAGCACGAAACATTATGTATGTTGTCGCCCGTATGAATGCGATACAGCGATCACGGTTCAAAAGCGCAAAGCAAACACCAACTTTGCATGGAACATGAACGCGATTGGAACTTGTCCAAAAGTGGGTTTATTTCAACTATCTCTCATTGTTATTAGCCGTTTTTATGAGTGTAAGTAACGCGATGTACATGCTTACGTAGATTTTGTGGTTTTAAGGAGTATGTCCACTAAACCAAATCATTTCAAAAATATAAAATACTAATTACCATCATGCCTGTATTCCCCGAAGGGTTACGCAGAGGTGTAACAATGTACACCCACGGTTCGCCGGTATGTTTAAGTTCCATGCAATAGGGGGCCAGCCTATTGCCATTAACCGGGCACAAATCCAAACTCCGAGCTGCTACTGAGATTTTCATAGAAAAACCCAATAATATTTTTAGCTCGACCTGGGAATCGAACCCAAGACCTATAGCGTAGCAGTCGCGCTTTGGACCACTAGGCCAACTAGGCGGTTAAAACCGTTGCCTATAAACTGCTCGTAAAATAACTCTCACAGATAAGTATAACAAATAAGAAGTGATACCTCACTAAATAAAGCCTCATATCCTTTAGGTTTGAAAGCTCGAGTAGTTTTTATTTATTAATTTATAACGAACCAAATATCAACAGACATAGAGTTAAAAATTGCGTGCAAGACATAATTATGCGAGTTATTTATTATCTTGCATGCAATTACTCAATATTCAACTCTATATCTGTTGCGTTTAGTTCATAATCAATTCAACAAAGAAAACAAACTTGAGCGTGTATTAACTACATGTTGATGCTTCAAAAAGATCAATAAATTTTATTATCTACTTAGCCTTTTCCCAACTATATTAGAGTCGGCTTCCAGTCAAACCAGATGCAGCTGAATTTCAGTGTTTTAGATGGAGCGACTGCCTATCTGACCTTCACAACCCAGTAACTGAGTAACACGTTACCTCTTGGTAAGACTGGTTGTCAGACTCTCTGGCTTCTGACTATCCGTAACGACTGTCAAAGATCTACGAATGACAGCCGGGACCAACGGCTTTACGTGCTTTCCGAGACACGGGGGTGTCACGCCACTAACTTCCAAACTCCGGGCTGCTACTGAGAAATTCGTAATGGAAAAACCCAATAACACTTTTTGCCCGACCCGGGAACCGAACCCAGGACCCAGTGCTTCTCAGTCGCGCTTGCGACCACGAGACCAACGGGGCAGTCAAAAAGATAAATAAATACGACAATTCGACAAGTTGAATGTAAAACAAAAGTCTAATAGACACAGCACAGTTCAATCAGGATTCGGAACTTTACGCGAACTTTTTACGTCTCGACACTATAAAGCACTAAAAATGTTTCGTTTCCTCCTTAGCGTCGTTTTGTACCGAGACAGATGGTGATTGTTCTGTTAGGATGAATTTACGGGCACAGTTTTGTATTCATTTAGAAATCTAAACTAATATCATGCGGAGAAACAATTTGTATTTTGGTTTGTAATGGAAAAACTCTAAACTACTTAACCGATTCTAAAACTTCTTTCACGAATTGGAAAGCTAAATCATCATCAAGTAATAATGGCTATATTATATACTAGCTTCTGATCACGACTTCGTCCGCGTAGTTTTTTCACCCGCATTAGGTTGCGTCTTTGATTTCTGCTCCACATCATTGGTCGCCGCATGTTGTTTTATAGCCTATAGCCTTCCTCTATAAATTGACTATCCAACACAAAACGAATTTTTAAATTGGAACCAGTAGTTCCTGAGATTAGCGCGTTCAACCAAACAGACAAACTCTTCAGCTTTATAATATTAGTATAGATATAAAAAATTAAGGATATTCACGAGGGCGAATTCGCAGCCGAAAGATGTAGTAAAAAAATACACAAAAAAAGCTTTTTTTTTTGATAAAAACCAGATTTTTGTGAAAACTTAATTGAAAAAAGTGTTCTTGGAGTTTCTTGCTTATTCTTCTTCATGGCGACCTAGGTACTTATGTATTGGACCGAGCAACTAGTTACAACTAAACCGAACTAATATTTGTATGGCCTACAGATAGCTGTGGTTCAATATTCGTAAACTAAATAAATAAATGTACCTTTATATCGTACCCACGACACAGAAAAATCCTAGTGTGGGGTAAACGAAAAAAAAAATTGACTGAAAATAGGCTTGTCCCCTATTACATGGGACCTAAACATACCAGCGAACTGTAGGTGTATATTAATACACTTCTGCCTAGCCCTTCGGCGAATACAAGCGTGATATAGTATGTGTTGTGTCGTCAGACAATATGACCCAAAATGTCCTAGAGCATTGAGAACAGACTCATCTCTCTCACATTGTTAATTCCAGTCATAAAACAATAATTGTCCTTCAAAGGCCACACATAAACCCTGCATAAACTGGGACTTATTAAACCAGGTACTAAACTAAACCCACCCAATATGTTTGACAACATAGCACAGGTATATTTAGTACCTATAACTGTAAACACGAAAGTAAGTCTCGGTTACAACCCTACCTTTGTTAGTACTTTTACAACTGTAAGCCCACAGTGTTACAGAGTTCTGAAAGCCTAGTACAAGCGTGCGGTTAAATGTAATGTAAATAATGCAAACGATTTATTTTCAATTTAGTAAAAAAAATATGGCTGTAAATGGTTTCATTGAAAAATTTTAAATAACCCCCGACATATAAATATAAATCCCTACCGCAGCTATGAAAAGAGCCGATAACTTCGAAACCGCGGAACGGATTTCCACTAAATCAAAATCGGTTCATGCGTTCGGGAGCTACGATGGCACAGACACACACAGACACGTCAAACTTATAACATCACGTCGTTTTTGCGTCGGGGGTTAAAAAATTAAGATGGAATGTCGCCAGTTTTTGGGGCACTTTTCCAGTTGACGTAATATTTCCAATTGGAAAATAATATGATACGTATAATATAATATAAATGCCTCGGTAACCTAGTGGTTCTAAGCGCGACTGCTACGCTAGAGGTCTTGGGTTCGATTCCCTGGTTTTTCTATGAAATTCTCAGTAGCAGCTCGGAGTTAGGATTTGTTCCCGTTTAATGGCAATAGGCTCGCCCTCTATTACATGGGACCTTAACATACCGGCGAACTGTGGGTGTATATTGTTACACCTCTGCCTAACCCTTCGGGGAATACAGGCGTGATGGTATGTTATGTGATGGTATGTATGAATAATAAGCACTTGCCCTATCGATAGTGATGCGGACGAGGTTTTTGATACCCTATAAGCTTCCTGCTTTCTTTTATATACATCATACATACTTTGTACTTTTATTGTTATTTATAAGTCTTGCCCTATTGGAAAATTGCCTCACATCAAAATTTACGATAGCGAACTCGTGCTAGGCGTACAGGTACTATCATAATCAGCCATAACTCTTCGCTAGTTTATCACGGTACTAGGTTTTCAGCACTTTTTTACACCGGTACTTTTGTTCAGGCATTCGGAGTTGAAAGTTTACAATGTCGCGAGTTATGTAGGATTTTGTGCCAAAACGTGGAATAAGTTTCTCTTTAGTACAACTTTGGGTTAAGGATAAAAAGATTTGTGGACTGAAATTAACGTGTAAAAGGTAATGAATTAAAATACGAAGCGACGAAATAAAACGGTGTAAAATAATCACCACAATTTTTTTTTTTAAAACATCCCGTTCCTCGATTTTTGTGGGTACGTTTACAAATATATAAACTCACGTAAGCAACTCAACCCGGACTGAACGCCGTACAAATACTTGGTCTGGAATAAATAATTAATATACTTTTTTAATGTTTTTATAGCATTGTTAAGAGGTTCTCTACTTTGGGGTCCTGACCACACGCGGGTAGCTAGGACCATGTTCCTGACACCAGTGGGTATATCTATATACACCTGCTTAATATTGTAGATCTGAAGAGTATGTTTGTTTATCTCTGGAGCACGATCTCTAGGCTATTTTTCATTATAAAAAAAAGGGATTTGTAAGAAAACTTATGAGGACAAAGTCGCGGATATAAACGAGTTTTCTATACATTTATTCAAATATAAGAAATAAAACTATAGCGTGTCACGGAAAGGGTATATAAATATCAAAGGCACGGATTCTTGTGATATTAATAAACCAAATAGCATTTTTTTTTAAATACCTATACTCACAAAATTATAAAATTAAGAAACACAACACACACATACCATCACGCCTATATTTCCCGAAAGGTTAGGCAGAGGTGTAACAATGCACACCCACAGTTCGCTGGTATGTTTAGGTCCCATGTAATAGGGGCGAGCCTATTGTCATTAACCGGGCACAAATCCTAACTCCGAGCTGCTACTAAGAATTTCATAGAAAAACCCAATAACACTTTGCTCGACCTGGGAATCGAACCCAAGACCAGTCGCTCTTAGGACCACTAGGCCATCGAGGCAGTGACAACATTATACTAAGTGCCAATTCACCATTTATAAGCACGATAGCCCCGTCACCGTTCACACTAAGAATTCCCTCACAAACATTTCTTGGAACAACTCCAACACCGTAACACTTAAAAAAATTGTCCAAAAATCACCGACACTTAATCCAGCTTATGATGGGAATAAGAAATGAGCCAAGAGTCAGAACAGAACCATTTGCTGGAGTGACGAAGATCCTGGTTTTAAAGCGTCATATTTGGAACATTGCCGGAACAATTATTAATGTTAACCCGTCGCATGCGCTCGGGTGCTATATCGGCGATATCGCGTGCACAATTGGATAAATTCCAACTACGCCTCGTGTTTAATGCGATAAACAGAAATAAAGAACGGTTTCATACTTAATGAGCACTTGGCTTATGTTGTTCCTTATTAGAATTTGGTGCCAAATCTTAGAAGAGTTTAGTAGTAGTAGAGCTCTTTGTGAAGGAGCTCGTCTGAGGAAGCACTACCAACATACCTATTTCTGTCGCAAAGCAGCGTTGCTGTGTTTCAGTTTGAAGGGTATGGATGCCGGTGTAATTACAGGCACATGAGACATTTCAACTTTGTTTCTGGGATGGCCACGCATTTGCAAGGTCTCTAGTATTACAGATGTCTATAGACAGCGGTGACTACTTAACATCAGATGGGCCGCCGGCATGTTCGCCATTTAACTATTTAAATAAGTAACCCCCACAGAAGTAAAATATCACTACCGCAGCTAACAAAAGAGCTAATAACTTTGAAACCGCTGAACCGATTTGAATCAAACAGGACTCCCGAAGAATTAACATCAGCCCTCAGTGGCCCCTTCCTTTGCTGACATCTCTTTGAGGCGCGCGTGAAACACGAACGAGCCGTCGACACGGCCTGTCGTTATGCAACGTAAGGACGGTGAGCTACCTATTGCTGGCCTGCATACGGGCCTGTGGACGGTGAGCAATGGGTAGCTCACCGTCCACAGGTCCGTATCTACAGTGGCCGGGAGTCGTCTCGCGGCTTCCGACGTCCGGAGCGTCTACCGCAGCGGCTGGGACGTGAGAACCGCTGTCTCAACCGTCCTGCCGCCTCTTTCTCTAGCATTACTGCCTCACAGAAGGAGGCGACTGCATCCCATTCTCTCTCGCTCCGGACCATGGCTTGCACCAGGGCCGGACGCGAGAGTTCGCCCAAGCGGGGCATACCGCCACGGTGTGCTCCACCGTGTCCTCGGGGCGATCTACACAATGGTGACACCCGGACGTTTCCTCCCGCCCGATGAGGTGCAGAAACCTCCTGAAACACCCGTGTCCGGTGAGGATCTGCGTCAGGCGGTAGGTAAGGGCGCCGTGGCGCCTCTCCAGCCAATCCTCAAAGAGGGGACTTTTTTTTTTTTTTTTTTTTGGTGGGTGGGAAATCATCAAATAACTTCTCCCGCCCTGGGCGGGGCGGGAGGGAGTGTCAGACTTTTACTGACTAAAACCCACCCATGTTTGTCAGGGCATCGGCCCTCAGTGGCCCCTTCCTTTTGCTGACATCTCTTAGAGGCGCGCGTGGAACACGAACGCGCCGTCGACACGGCCTGTCGTTATGCAACGTAAGGACGGTGAGCTACCCATTGCTCACCGTCCACAGGCCAGTATCTACGGTGGCCGGGAGTCGTCTCGCGGCTCCCGACGTCCGGAGCGTCTACCGCGGCGGCTGGGACGGGAGAACCGCTGTCTCAACCGTCCCGCCGCCTCCTTCTCAAGCATTACTGCCTCGCAGAAGGAGGCGACTGCATCCCATTCCCTCTCGCTCCGAACCATGGCTCGCACCAGGGCCGGACGCGAGAGTTAGCCGCCGCCGATGGCCGCCACGAGGACTCGGCGATGCTCCGCCCAAGCGGGGCATACCGCCACGGTGTGCTCCACCGTGTCCTCGGGGAAAAGAGGGGACTTACCGCCTCTATTAAGGCGTGCCCATCTTTTGTTGGCTACGGTAGGGATTTTTATTCTTCTGTCGGGGGTTGCTTAAACATTTTAAATTTTGTGTTTTTTTAAAAGGAAAAATCTATGCTGACGATGTCACGGGCGGAAGCCAGTAATATTATATTATGAACTCCAAAACCGAAATCTAATCTATATTAAGAATATAAAAAGTCTGAAGAGTTTTTGCTATTATTTGTTTAAACGTTTTGAACTCACGAAGTCGTTACGGATAGTCAGAAACCAGGAACTCTGACAACCAGTCTAACCAAGAGGTATCGTGTTGCCCAGTATCTGGGTTGTGGAGGTCAGATAGGCAGTCGCTCCATGTAAAACTCTGGTATTCAGCTGCATCCGGTTAGACTGGAAGCCGACCCCAACATAGTTGGGAAAAAGCTAAGTAGATGATGACCTCACGAAGTACCAGTCGGATTGGAAAAAAAAATCTTTCTGAACATGAAAGCCAGGTTCATGAGGTTTCTGTATAGGCTATATAACATTATGTCTCATTGTATATATCTCTCTTGTTCTCACGGGAGCGGAGCAGTAACCAAAAATGAAATTCAACGCGGCTTTAAAAAACCACGCTGATAAAGTCGCGGACAGAAGCCAGTTATGAAATAAAAATATTCAAGTTGTTTCGAACCTCATTTCATTTACATAATGTTCCTAAATTAATTATCTATTAATACAAGAGTTTCTATCGCGTCAATATTGTACATTTCAATACAATACAATGTATTAATTAATATGTAGCTGAAACATTCCAATCAAACTTAGCTGTATTCCCACTTTGATGTCGCGTGAATATTGTACTTCTCGCGTTACAAAGCTTTGTACGCTGTATTGCTACCTAGCACCTAGCGCATAGGGGTAGAAATTTAGAGTGGATTTTAATTTGTAGTTAATATAAACAAGAAATGTTACTGTCTTTTTTAGATGGCTAGAAGATGGAATACAATGATGAAAGAGAGAAAGAAAATATATTTACTTGATACCTACACTGAGAGACAAAAATATGAACATGTTTTTTCGAAAGTATAAAGAATCTTCCAGTCTAACCGGATTTAGCAGATGTAGCTGCAAAATACCAATGTTTTATATAGAGCGACGGCCTACCTGATTAGACGTTACCCCTTGGTAAGACTGATTGTCAGATCTTCGGGCTTGTGACTACCCATACAGTCTGTCAAAGATCTTCTAAAGACAGCCAAGGCCCAATGGCTTTACTTACTTTCCAAGCCACGTTTTAAACAGAAACCAATGGAAAATACCGTACGCAAGCTTATGGTCAATATTTATTATTTCTTAGCAATCGATGCATTGTAGCATACTGCCTATGATTATTCAATGTTAAATGAAAATAAAATATTTTTTTAGACAATAACATAATGTAGAATTATACTCAAAATATTTAGAATGGCACCACGTTGCAGAAGTGCAATGATGCTTTTGGATTACTGTCACGTAAACGCGCTATTAAACGGATGATATCTGCCTATGAGATTGCTATTAAAGCTCCATATGATACTAAGTATAATTATAATTGTATTAAAATTCATGCCTGTACAAGTATAAACATCTAATTATGCTACCTTTTTTTTTTTAATGGGACAAGCCCGCCACACTATTCCCAACCACTGCAACTTCTGTAAGCCAGAATCAACAGTGGAGACCGCCTGAAGAGCGCCGAGGATGAAGCTCGACGAGTCCCGGAGAAACGATATAACTGTCTTGGATCCCGCAACGAAATTAATCAGAAAAGATTAGCGGAGGAATAGGAAAAAATATAGTTTCCACTTCCCTCCAAACAAGCAGGAGACAGAACAGAACTAGGCCAATAGGCACAAGGGGATGTTTACAACTGTGATTATACCAGCTTATTATATTCCCACTGAAAAGCAAAGGCCTCTTTTCATACCAAGAATCACGAGCACATGACGCGACTGCCTATCTGACCTTCACAACCCAGTTACTGGGCAACACGATACCTCTTGGTAAGCCTCCTTGTCAGATTTCCCGGCTTCTGACTATCGGTGACGACAGACGACGATTTTTTTTTACTGCCTCGTTAGCCTGGTAGTCCTAAGCGTGACTGCTACGCTAGAGGTCTTGATTTCGATTCCCAGGTCGAGCAAAAAGTGTTATTCGGTTTTTCTATGAAATTCTAAGTAGCAGCTCTGAGTTAGGATTTGTGCCCGGTTAATGGCAATAGGCTCGCCCCCTTTTACATGGGACTTAAACATACCGGCGAACCGTGGGGGTACATTGTTACACCTCTGCGTAACCCTTCGGGGAATACAGGCGTGATGGTAATTATTATTTTATATTTTTGAAATGATAGTGGACATACTCCTTAAAACTACAAAATCTACGTAAGCATGTACATCGCGTTACTAACACCCATAAAAACGGCTAATAACAATGAGAGATAGTTGAAATAAACCCACTTTTGGACAAGTTCCAATCGCGTTCATGTTCCATGCAAAGTTGGTGTTTGCTTTGCGCTTTTGAACCGTGATCGCTGTATCGCATTCATACGGGCGACAACATACATAATATGTTTCGTGCTGTTATGTGATGAGCGTGGGGTCCCGGGTTCGATTCCCAGGTCGGGCAAAAAGTGTTGTTGGGTTTTTCCATTAGGATTGGCTCAGTAGCAGCCCGGAGTTTGGAAGATGGTGGTATGACACCCCCGTGCCTCGGAAAGCACGTAAAGCCGTTGGTCCCGGCTGTCATTCGTAGATCTTTGACAGTCGTTACGGATAGTCAGAAGCCAGGAAGTCTGACAACCAGTCTAACCAAAAGGTATCGTGTTGCCTAGTAACTGGGTTGTGGAGGTCAGATAGGCAGTCGCTCCATGTAAAACATTGGTACTCAGCTGCATCCGGTTAGACTGGAAGCCGACCCCAACGTAGTTGGGAAAAGGCCAAGTAGATGATGATGAGTTGTTTTTTGATAAACTAGGTCTTTTGGTAGAGTATTAATTATGTAAGCTATCAATGCACAGCATCAGGTGGAATGAAATCTAAAATGTATTTTAAGGAAATTCCAAAATAAGCACTAACTACCAACTGGTTATCTTTACAGAATAGTAATGCATAGAACAAATATCGTGTATTTGTAGAACGGTGCATAACAACCAACAAACGCTCAGCTACCAATCTAGTAAACGGAACAACTATACGGTACACTCGCACACAGAACTGTTATTTAAAAACGACGACACGGGTCGTGCCACACACGGAACAAATATTTGTATGACCTCCAGCTAGTTGTTCCGGGTCTGGCTACTTGTGTATGTAAGTTTCTATGTTTGTAAACGCACCCACGATACAGGAGAAATTTAGGAATTTCTCCTCACCAGGCAACGTTTTTTAAAAAAATGCCTGAGTACAAGTCTTACAAAGAGGTATCGCGTAACTTGGCTGTGGAGGTCAGATATACAATCACACTATGTGAATTACTGATATTCAGCTACATCTGGAGATACTGGAAGTCGACTATAACATAATTAAAAGGCTAGGCAGATGATAGCTAACTTCCATATGTTAGCTATCATCTGCCTAGCCTCTTTGTAAGACTGGTACTCAGACAGATTCAGCCAGTAGCTCAGGATCCGGTCAAAGTGTTATTACACAAAATGAGAAATTAGTTCGTTCTATTTCCTTTTAGATAAGGCATCAGGTATATTCTAATATATGCTTGAAGGCTACTGGAGATGCAATGCAATTAATTATGTCTTACTAACCAGATTATTCTCTAAAAAACTCCCTCGAATTTAGGTACAGTTAACTTCAGATGAGCTGTCATTTTCACCTAATGCCGAGGATGTTGGCTAATCTCGAAATCACTTCACCTAAAATTAACTAAGAGAAAGAAAGAGATTTTTTCAATATAGCACTGCTCACTTGCTTGCACTGCTGCGCTGCAATAGCTGCTGCATTCATCCATCACTATTCTAGTAAATGTTCCGCTAATAGGAACTAATTTTGTTCCACTGATTGTAATCACTTCTCGCTTCAACAGTACTCAGCTCAATTTGTGTTCAACTAATGTAATAGATATACACGGCGGCGAACTGCATAAACATTGCTAAACCAGATACGAGCTCGCGTTCAGCGTGAATACCACTATGCGCTACGATTCTTTATTACAGAGCAGCGGTCCTTTAACTTTTTAATCTAAACGATTGATTTAACCACTTCTCCCTTGTGAAATGTCTTAAAATAAATTAATACATACATACTATCACGCCTGTATTCCCCGAAGGGTTAGGAAGAAATGTACTAATGTACACTCATGTTTAGGCCCATGAAATAGGGGTCGAGCCTGTTGCCATTAACCGGGCACAAATCCTAACTCCGAGCTGCTACTGAGAATTTTATCAAAAAACCCAATAATTTTTTGCTCTACTTGGGAATCGAAGCCAAGACCTTTAGAGTAGCAGCCACGTGTAGAGTTAATACATAATGAGATGTTTTTTATTACCCATGCAGAAAAGCATTTTAAACTCTCTGCAGGGGCTTACAGACTGAGGTTACAGAATTTCATTGATATATCTAAATAAAGAAATTCATCGATAATAATAATAGTTTATTTATTATTTGTTGCGTAAATGTCGGTTATCGCTAATGCAGTGGGGTCCAAGTTTAGCTTCTACCAAATTTCATCAAAATTGGTTCATTTCTTTAGCCGTGTAACCGTAACAAACAAATAAACAAACTCTCCTTGAGATTTAAAATACGCGTATTAATTAGACTCCTCCTAATCACCATGATTCCTTAAGCAATGCAACAAAACTAAACAACAGACAGCAAGTGAAGTGAGCAATCCATTTTGTATCGGCTTGCAAGCCCGTTCGTAAGTCTGAACGTACTGTATAGCCAAGGAATGGACCCGACGCGACGTCAAGTTTCGAATTTGCATTCCAAATTCACCAATTGACTGAGTACGGTGCCACGGACCGCCGAGTCACACCGTACTGTAATCGAATTAACGTTCGCAGTTGTTTGATCGGGCACCTGATGTTATGAGGGATCGTAATAGCAAAAAGGTATGGAGCTTATCTGTGGTTTATTTTTTGGAAGAACAGGAAAACGTGTTGTCAAAAGTCATTTTGAAAATTGGGAATGATGTTTTGCTAATTGTAAATATGATAAAGGTAACTATAGAATTGTAAAAATAACATTAATGGCTATAAAATAAAATAGATAATTTAAAAAAATTAAGACCCGACCACAAACAGAAGAAGTCACCACGAATAGAAGTTGGCAGACTCGTCCCATAATTAATCTGTTATATTTCTCCGACTATGCATTTCACTCTCTCTCTCTCCTGTGTATATTTTGTTTGTATGTAATGTATTTATTATATTTTTTATTTTAGTTATTAATTATATTTTATTCTTGGAAATTTTCTGTTCGTCTTCCTTGCACCTACTATGTTTTGTCTCTGCTACACCCTAAGGTTGACTGGTAGAAAATGCCTGAGGCATTAAGTCCGCCTTTGTACGGTGTAGTTTTTTTTACATTTGTGCATAAAGTTAAATAAATAAATACAAAGAACAACATTAGAACACTTTGGAAGGAACATCGTAACTACTCTAAGAAATTTGCATATTTAATGAAAAAAGCTGATTCGCCTAATTGTGAAGTGTGTGGTGTACTAGATGATGTGCATCATCTGTTACTAGATTGTAATAAATATGTAAGGGACAGAGAATCACTGGTACGTGAATTCAAGTTAAATATGATGGATATTGGGAATTTTATTGTAATATTAGCAAATCCCACTTCAACAGTAGCTAACAACCTATTTAAAATGTTCACGCGCCAGTGAGATCTTGTTTGTCACGTACCTAATTAGCGTAAATTAAGATTAATTATGTTGTTAAGTATATTGTTACATGACCCAACGGGGCTGACATGTTCTAAGAATAAAAGCCCCTAAAACAAAAGATTAAAAAAAAAAAAAAAAAAATCGTAACTAAAACTTTTGCCATAGATTTAGTACACGATTCTCGTATTGAAGCATTTACATTTCGTGATAGTTTAAAAAACTATAGCTACGAGTATATAATGACGTGCAACATTTATATGAGCATAATGTAAAAAACAGCTGTTTTTTTTAAGCCGTTTAAATAAATTATATAACGGACAAGTCCATAAATAGCAGGTTTAAAATGAAATCTATACTAATGTAGAGCGTAGCTGTGTAGCTGAAGAGTTTGTTTGCTTGTTTGGTTGAACGCGCTAATCTCAGGATCTACTGGTTAGAATTGAAAATAAAATTTTGTGTTGGATAGTCCATTTATCGAGTAAGGCTATAGGCTATATAACATCACGCTTCGACACATGGGAGAGTAACCAAAGACCTAACTTAATGAGGGTGGAAAAAACCATGCGAACGAAGTCCCCGGCTAAGCTAGTCTCAAAATAAAACCGATTTTTCTTTCAAAATAAAGACATTTGTTTTATAAAAAAAAATATGGCTTCTTTTATTAATCGTTAAAAAATTGCAAAGTTAAATTATTATAAAGTCTTATCAAATAACCAACCAATAAATAATCTCCAAAAATATCATCACGGTGTGACCGCCATCCACCAGTAACAAGACTGACTATAAATTTCTATTCCTTACAATAGTTACAGAGATTGCACCTGGGATCTGTCTTAGTGGTCTCAGTCTAAACTTGGACCAAAGATAAATCCCACCGAAGTTTACCGCCTCGAGCAAGAAACGACAAATTGAGTTATCAACTAGAGGGAATACCTTCAGATCATTCGTCTGCTGTCGCGAAATAAAAAAGGTACGTGCGCTTGTCAAGATTTTTATGAGACTAAAGATGCGTAGGTATCTTTTTAGATAAGTTTTCTGTGTTTTTTTTGAAGGTTTTTGAACTTGACTCTTCTGGGTTTAGTATTAAAGTCGTATTTATAATACAGCATGAATAAGTTGCACTTATTTAGGTTTATTAAAATATTACTGTTACGTTGCTCAGACTCAAATTTGCTCAAAAATAGAGGTCAATAAATAATAATAGACAAACTATTCTACCTGTTAAGTTTGACCAAATCATACTCAGTAGCAGATTTTTATAAGTAAAGATTACATAACACATACCATCACGCCTGTATTCCCCGAAGGGTTAGACAGAGATACCATTGTACACGAAAAGAGATAAAGAATTAAAAGCTGAAAAGTTTGTTTGTTTGTTTGAATGCGCAAATTTTAGGAAGCATCAGGGCAATTTGAAACCAATGTTACTTATACGAAACTACGTTATCCCTGAATGTAATATTTTATATTTTTAAAATAGGGATACCTCAGACAATTCACACGGACGAAATCGACGGTAAAAGATTGCGGATAACAAAAAAACTTTATGGATGTCATAAGATTCTTGTACTAGCAATTATTTTAAAGGCTTATGTTTCAGGAAACTGCGGAGACAAATTAATTTCACCGATAATAGCTTTAAATAGAGATCATAAATCATAATCATAATGACAATGTACTTAATGTACTCCAGTTAAGTAATCCCCTCACGGACACGAGTACATAGATAAGTGGCAATCAATAGATAAAGACGAGTCTAGTGGAAAAAGTGACGGACGAATAATGGACATTGGACAAAGTATACTCGTAGTACGTTAGTTTTCATTACCTACCTGAATTCAAAGTTTTTAAGAAATGTTATCCTACTATTATTATAAATGAGAAAGTTGGTGAAGATAGATGGACGGATGGATGTTTGTTACTATTGCACGCTTAAACGGCTGAACGGATCTGAATGAAATTTGGCACTGAGATAGGTTGTAGTATGGAATAACACATAGAAGACTTTTTATTCTGAAAAATGATATATCAAATTTGACGCGGACGAAGTCGCGGGAATAAAATAGTTTTCTCTAAAATAGTCAAATACTGTTTGTTTAATATATATCGGTATGGATCCGAAGAAAACAGCTTTCTAAATGCTCCAATTTTATACTTACGTTGTTGGCTTATACAAATTTGACGATATTCATTTGTCTCAACACCTTGGAATATGACCTCTTCTCATGCTAGGAAGTAGTATACAGTAGTGTCTTAAATCTTATGACAGGTTTAACTTGATTTCAAAATGATATAAAATGTTTACTAGCCAAATAGATTCGAAAAACCAGTTAAAAGAACCTCGCATTATTACTTTGAAATTTAGTTAGTTGCTGAGAAACTAAGTAACCAGAAGCAAAGATATTAGTGCCTATTCACAAAATATCGTCGAGTTTTATTAAAAAAATATGTATATATACCATCACTCCTGTATTCCCCGAAGGGTTAGGCAGTGGTGTACCAATGTATACCCACAGTTCGCCGGTATATTTAAGTCCCATATAATAAAGGGGCGAGCCTATTGCGATTAACCGGGCACAAATCCTAACTCCGAGCTGCTACTGAGAATTTCATAGAAAAACCCAATAACACTTTTTACTCAACCTGGGAATCGAACCCAAGACCTATAGCGTAGCAGTCGCACTTAGGACCAACTAGGTTACCGAAGCGAGTTTTATTACATACTGATAAAAATATGACTCGGCTGATTTTGTACAGAGCGCGTAGTCGGTAATTAATTCCGACTTAATTCCATACCGATCTTAATAATATGAAAACTCAAGAAATGTATTCTACATACAACAACCAAACCACAAAAGGTAAAAGGAATTCATCACTTTAGGAGCAAAACATTAAACATCTACGTGCTAACAATACAAAACACAACAAATTAAATATTTTATTAAGCGCTCGGATTCTCTCGACACTGACGTATGACAGTCAATTAATCAAAAACAACGCAAACAAATGTTTAGATGTGGCGTGTCTTGACGTTTCTTATTAGGCGTCGGCCCAATAGAACACAATTTCATGATTATCGCGCGAGTAAGCGATGTGACCATCGGGAATATATAGCAAACATTTCAGTCGCGCGATCACATCACGCGCGGTTCGGTCGTAAGTTTCTCGAGTGTTGACCACGCAACGGAAGGCACAGTTGAGTAAGGTGGACCGAAGACCTGGCAAAGGTCGCGAGAAATTGCTGGATACGGGCAGCGCAGGACCGGTCATTGCAGCTATCTTCTGGGGAGGCCTATGTCCAGCAGTGGACGTCGTTCGGCTGATACGATGATGGACCGTATCTCGCGAATCCCAATTAGGACACCTATTCGATATTCTACACATTCGTATGTTTAGAAGACGTGACTGCTACGCTAGAGGTCTTGGGTTCGATTCTCAGGTCGAGCAAAAAGTGTTATTGGATTTTCCTTTGAAATTCTCAGTAGCAGCTCGGAGTTAGGATTTGTGCCCGTTTGATGGCAATAGGCTCGCCCCCTATTACGTGGAACCTAAAAACATACCGGTGAAGTGTGGGTGTACATTGGTACACCTCTGCCTAACTCTTTGGGGAATACAGGCGTGATGGTATGTTATGTCGTATGTTTAGACGCATATTCGTACGACTAAAATTCGCGCGAACTTGCGATGATCGTGTAGTCGCGTTCAATTAGGACAATGCCTTAGAGCACCAAAGTTAGAAGTTACCCTTTTACCGTAATTTAAATACCTCAAATTTAAGTCCATAATGTAATGTTAATACACTTTACGAAGGAATTTCGATAATTTATTTCAATTTTCGCTTTTCATGTCAAATTATCTTTGTCAATTATCACTACAAACAAAGGTCTATTTAATTATGAACGATATTTACTTAGTTAATTACCAGTAATATTTCAGAGTTCAAAGTCATTGGAATTTTAGATGAACCAATGGAATTAGGGATATTTCTTGGGATTCGTTAAATTGGTTAAGAACGGAGTGTGGGTCTTCAGGGACAGGCGCTTGTCTTTAATAACTGTGAGGTAGATTGCCCTGTTCAGAGGGATTATAATTTTAGAGGTCTTCTCTACGTATCAGGTTCTCCTACTATGTTAGAATTATAACTACTAGCTTAAGCCCGTGACTGGGTCTCTCTCTAACTCTAATACAAACAAACATACCATCACGCCTGTATTCCCCGAAAGGTTAGGCAGAGGTGTAACAATTCGCGCCACAGTTCGCCGGTATGGTTAGGTCCCATGTACTAGGCGACCCTATTGCCATTAACCAGCCACAAATCCTAACTCCGAGCTGCTACTGAGAATTTCATAGAAAAACGCAGTAACACTTTTTGCTCGACCTGGGAATCGAACCCAAGACCTCTAGCATAGCAGTCGCGCTTAGGACCACTAGGTTAACGAGGCAGTTAACTATAATATTTTTTCTAAAATAAAAGTAACTTAAGTTACTCCTTATAACACTAGTCGTCTGCCAGTGAAAATCTCTGTCAAAATCGGTCCAGCCGTTTTGGAGATTAGCCAGAACAAACTGACAGAAAGGCAAAAAATTAAAAACAGTTGTTTATCATGTGGGTCCGTGTAAACATACCATCACGCCTGTATTCCCCGAAGCATTAGGCAGAGGTGTAACAATGTACACCCACAGTTCGCCGGTATGTCTATGTCCCATGTAATAGGGGGCGAGCCTATTGCCATTAGCCGGGCACAAATCCTAACTCCGAGCTGCTGCTGAGAATTTCATAGAAAAACCCAATAACACTTTTTGCTCGACCTGGGAATCGAACCCAAGACCTCTAGCGTAGCAGTCGCTCTTAGGACCACTAGACCACAGAGGCAGTTATTTTGGCATTTCAGACAGAGGTGAGTTATCATCCCACCGATGCTAGGGTATGACAGCACACTTTACCTAAATTGATTCATTCTTACAGAATAGTCACGCAGACTTGAATAACAAGTTTTTAGTTTTTCTACGTCGTGGTCTCCATAAAACTATATACTTTTAAATTGTTTTCATTTACAAAAAAAACATCGTTAAAAATAAATAGCCACTGCAGCTGCTACAAAGGGCCTGTGTTAACATTCTTGCGTCCTATAAACAATGTAAAGCATTTCTAAGCAGATCATTTCCCAATAAAAACAGGAAACCTTACAAAGAACCTAAAGCTATACGCTACGTAAATAAAGGATCATAAATACTTTACCTTCCCCCATCGGGGAGGGGTCACGTACACGCAAAAAAATCTTCCACCAAGCGAAGGGTTCCAAATTCGAACGTAATTCAATAAGGGAAGCCGGCCACACTCCCTTCGGGCCCGATCGACCGACAGTCATACCCAACAAATTGATGAGATTTACAGCCGAGATTCCCCGAAGTTAGCCGAAGGGAAATTAAGTTCGGGAAACTTTTCAAGTTGTTTAACAAACGTACTGACCTTATCGCTTGGGTTTAAGCCTGGTACGTTTTTTCTGATGGTTCTAGGCAGGAATAGTTACATAGTTAGGAATACTTTGGTAAAAGGCTACGTCAAGTTTAAGATAAGGTAGTTTAAGACGTGTAAAATACGCTTTAAGTATGTATTGTTGGCGAGGATTCCATACAACTAGATTCCTACCAGCTTCCTTTCAGAAGTTTGGTACAACGGCTACAGAGTAAAGCAATAGCTAATGACGTAACTTAAGTAAATAAAAATGCCTTATATCTACACTAATATTATAAGGCTGAACAGTTTGTTTGGTTGAACGCGCTAATCTCAGGAACTACTGGTTTGAATTGAAAAATCTTATTGTTGTAATCTTAGTGTTGGATAGTTAATTTATCGAGGAAGGCTATAAGGCTATATAACATTACGCTACGACCAATAGATGCAGAGCAGTAACCAAAAACAAAACGAATTCGCGAGCAGAAGCTAGTTTTCTTAATAAAAACTAAAAAAAAGCATGCTTACCTTTAAAAAAACTATATATTCATAATCTTAATTACTTATTACGCATAGTAAAGGCGTAACTTAACGCAGGTAAAAAACCCACGCGGACGAAGTCACAGGAAGAAGCTAAGTCAATTTGTACAATTATAATGAGAGAGAAGGTCATCATCATCTACTTAGCCTTTTCCCAACTAGGTTTTTTTTTTTTTTTTTTTGGTGGGTGGGAAATCATCAAATAACTTCTCCCGCCCTGGGCGGGGCGGGAGGGAGTGTCAGACTTTTACTGACTAAAACCCACCCATGTTCCTTCTTGTGCCCTTTGCGTTCCGGGGGCGCGGTATCTCTTGCGAACAACCCGCAGCCCCGGCAGGCATCGGCCCTCAGTGGCCCCTTCCTTTTGCTGACATCTCTTTGAGGCGCGCGTGGAACACGAACGCGCCGTCGACACGGCCTGTCGTTATGCAACGTAAGGACGGTGAGCTACCCATTGCTCACCGTCCACAGGCCCGTAAATATAGTTAAGGGGACGGCGCGACTCCCAACTAGGTTGGGGTCGGCTTCCAGTCTAACCGGATGCAGCTGAATACCAGTGTTTTACATGGAGCGACTGCCTATCATTGCCTATTATTGTATATGAGAGAGAAGGCCAAAAAATACAATAAAATTTATCTTGTTCACATCGGAAATGCTTTTGTGTCGATAATTAAGTATAGGTACCTAATTGTTTGAATTTAATCAATGTATAATCTACAAAATGCCGATAACTATTTGGTATCAAGGCTACATACTGTGTCTATCAGGTCCTAAATCAAAGCAGTAATTAGTACTTATGTAAACATGGTTTAGAAAATAAGTAGTTTTCATTATCATGTTTTATTTCAGACCCAAAAATCCATAAATTGTTAGTGTGTTAGTCACAGAATGTGCTTATGTAGTAAATTAGTATCGTTAGTACCCTATAGCTAATTCGACCCAGTGTCTCTGGATGGGGCAATCTGGCCTATAAGCAATCATTTTCAGGATGCTGTTAAGAGTGTTTCGAAAGCAGTAGTAGTGTAGTTTAAGTTTGTGATTTAAATTCTTCACTGTAGGAGTAACATGTCCGCTGGACAAGCTGTGGGCTAAAGTAGCACAAAGCTGGTGCTTCGAGACAGTAAGTCGGCCAAGAAGCAGATGACGGGAAGAAGTGGACAGATTCCTATAAAACTGTAAGACAAAGCGCTGAAATGAGAAAGATGGAAGAAAAAAAGGAGTAAAATGCTCCAGCCTTTAAAAATTTTTTGGAATATGTTCATATTGATTTTTATAGCACAAGCGATATTTTTTTAAATTTTGTAATTTGTATAAAGTAGGCAAGGACGGCATGTCTTTTGCCGTTTCCTGGTTCTTGAAAATGTAGCGGCAACTACTTTGTTATTAGGTATTTTATAAACCTATTGTATCATGTCAATTACAAAAATCCTTATTGTTAAAATATATATACCATTTTTATTCTTCTCCATTAAGACTTAAATATTCAAATCAATTTCAATACCTGACAGTGAATAGCTTGTTGTCAAGTTGTTATAAATATCTTTGAATTTTATACCTTCAAATAAAATACTTTCGACTCATTATCATTTAACCGGACAAAAAGTCAGCTGCGAACATTATTATAATTACTGATTAAATTCATATCATAATCAACAAATCACGAAAGATAATAATAATCTTCATTATCCTATGCGTTGTCTGTCTGTCACGCATTCAGCCATTCTGTCCACTACTGTTTTAATAACTCTGGCGCCAGACAAGGCTGCAAATACGCAAATAATGTACAAAGTCACGATGTATTGATAACGTGTTCAAACTTCAATATTTTCCTTTTTAACCGACGAAAAAAATGGAGGAGTTTATCAATTCGATGCGTATACAGGGTTATTTGTAAAACAATGACAACCTCTCAGGACTATGTTACTAACATCATAATCAACAACTTTTGTTCTATGACATTTAATTTTTTTTCATATTTTAGTTCATCAGATTTTCATACAAAAATAAAAACAATTAAATTGAACGCTCTAAATGTTACGAAGTCTATGCGAAGCAAACGAAAACTATAGTAAAGTAGCGAGGGGAGCGGGGTTAGGGCGGCGGGGGTGTTTGTACATGACCTATTTACAATTTTACGGAAATCCTTCAGTCGGTCATTCGCTTCGATGCGCTTGCGTTGCTTGATTCTGTGAAAATGTATAGAACAAAAGTTGTTGTTTATGATGATAGTAATACAGTCCTGCAAGGTTGTCACTGTTTTACAAATAACCCTGTATATATATTATTTTTGATTCTGTTTGTAGTTTTGTATAGCGACCGACTTTCAAAGCTAAAGTTATTTTTCACTTTTCAAGGCGGTTGTCTTTTTGTGAAAAGTTTTTTCGCTTTTCAGTTTTTTCGACGGTTTTAATTTGTTTGTTAAAAAATTTTTTTTTTTTTGGGGCTATTATTTTTTATTTACTGCATATTTATTTTTTGATTATTTTTATTGTAATACACAACTCAGCTTTGAAATTTGTAAGTTTACAATAAATCACCCTATTTTCCCACCCTTACTTAGGGTAGAATTTTTTTTTTCAAATTTATATGGGGCCACCTACGGGGTATATATAGCCTTTAGAATTATCTAAATCGGACCACTCTGTAAAAAGTTATGCGTGATCATACATAATTATAATATTAGGTTTACGTAATGCAATACAGGGTCAGTTTCCATGGCAACGCAATTTGATACGGAACTTCGGAGATCTTTTAGCCAACCGTCACTATGCGCGTGCGATACTGCACGTCAGGTGGTCCGCGGGCTACCTTTGAAGATAAGAATATATCAGTATGAATAATATATTTTGTTATTAAGGTGCCTGTGGGTGCACTTGTAGGACAGAAGGTATTACATTTTTGCTCGCGACTTCTTCCGCGTAGTTTTTCTACTTGCATTAGATTACGTCTTTGGTTACTGCTCCGCACCTATTGGCTTTTTCAGCTTTATAATATTAGTATAGATAGGGCTCCAACTACGTTAACTGAATATATATATGCTAACAACTCGAGCAACTGCCCCATATAACAAAAAAAAACTAATCGTTTCTTTTTTTTAATTCGAATCACAAAAAGGGATTAGACTGAATACATACATACATAAACTCACGCCTTTTTTCCCATGGAGGAGAAGAACCTCACCAAGTAAGTCATGGTAGGTCTTTCTAGGGCGTCCTCTCCCGACTGAATGTTTGGAATAATACTGTTTCAGGTAGATTGCCGCGGTGTGCAACCTTCACAGTACACCTACTTTGAGTTTCTTCAAATATAAAAATACTGGCCGCGACTTTGTCCGCATCAAAGTTAGTATATTATCCCGCGGGGACCGTAAATTTTTCCGGGATAAAAACTAGCCTATGTGCTATTCCAGACTATGATCTATCTATGTGCCAAATGTCATCCAAATCCGTTCAGCCGTTTAAGCGTGAAAGAGTAACAAACATTCATACATCCTCACAAACTTTCGCATTTAAAATATTTGTAGGATAAATAATATATCTATCTACTTGCGTAATTATAACACGACATCGTAATTATCACAAGACTCATCAGAAATTTCATGGCAACCGTTCCAATCACAAAATCGTTTATAATTTTATTATTATCATTTTATCCGGCCGATAAACAGTTGTCATGGATTATTCAAATTCTGTTATATTAGTTATTTAGATAATATTGATTTTAATTCGGTATCCATTTTAATTAATAAGTAGGTAAGTACGTACCTAATTAAGAAATCTAATAAAAATGAGCACTCAGAAATAAAAGTATAACAAAAGAATAAAGAATGCTGATGACTGCCTCGTTAGCCTAGTGGTCATAAGCGCGACTGCTACGCTATAGGTCTTGGGTTCGATTCCCAGGTCGAGCAAAGTATAATTGGGTTTTTCTATGAAATTCTCAGTAGCATCTCGGAGTTGGGATATGTGCCCGGCTCGCCACCTATTACATGGGACCTAAACATATCGGCGAACTGTGGGTGTACATTGGTATACCTCTGCCTAACCTTTTGGGGGATACAGGCGTGATGGTATGTTATGTTAACGAATGATGTATTTTTTTTTATAACTTTTGAATTGTTATTTGTTTTAATGGGAAATCTTATATGGACATTGCTAAATGTTTACTTAGGAGCTGCAACATACTAAAATCAAATCAAATTTATTTGTGAATGCAAGTTTCAGATATAATAGGGACAATGATATGGTCAGTTCGCTACATTTTACTCGAAAGCACACAAATAATAATAAAGTATTAAGTAACTTTTCTTTTTAGTCTTTACTGTCTCCCTGTCTTGCAAAGATCTGCTCACGATACTCACTACATTCTCACTAGCTACAACCCGCTGTTTCATCCGCGTTGAACTACGTCTTTGGTTACTGCTCCATAGCATATTCCTTAGGAATTGGGGTATCATATACAATTTTTTTTTTTCCAATCTCTTCTTTCTTCTTCTTTCTTTTTTAAAAAACGCTGCCCCACACTAGGAATTTCTCCTGTGTCGTGGGTGCGTTTACAAACATATAAACTCACATACACAAACAGCCAGATCCGGAACAACTATCTGTAGGTCATACAAATATTTGCTCCGTACGGGAATCGAACCCGCGACACACAGCACAGCAGTCGATCGCGCGGCCACTGCGCCAATCGTGTCGTCGTGTGTCAATCTGTCTGACAAACTAACAAAAAAGCTCTTTAATTTATTAGTGTAGATATCCTCCAGCTGTCCAATAATAATCAAATCAGTGTTTTTATGTAGGCGTTGATATCTAGTGATTAATATCAAATATGAAAATTTTACGTATTTAGCTATTTACCTGACATATTGGTTTTCCCTTTCACATGTTGTTTTTCTGATAGGTCTAGCAACCAAG